>BGPR01013914.1:0-14635 GCA_013235015.1 Araneus ventricosus | reverse complement strand
CAAATTCTTAATATAGGCAGTATTTACTCCATCAGTAAACAAAGAAAATTTTCTGCAAAGCGAGTGAGGTGATGGCATCTGAAATAATCCCGTTTCTTGAACTCTTGGTAGAGAAGGGGAAAAAAATGGGAACGAAGTATAAGTAAAATAATGACCAGGCTGCCGTCTAATAGCCGCGCAACAAAACAGCGCTGCCGTAGGATTTTAGGAGTCGTCCATCCTGTTGCGGAGGGAGGGGAGGGTGCATCATCAAAAGTGCAGTCATCGTTATAATGTGACGTGTCTCCTAATAGGTATTACCTCTGAAAGAACAAAAGGCACAGGACAGTAAACTATCTCTCCTTCCATTGTCTGTGTACATGTCATGCGAAATGCTAGCGTGAGCAGGTACTACCTCCTGTGCCTCTCCGTTCCCCCCCCCCTCCAGAACAATTTTTTTCCCTCTCTTTTCTCCGTTGTGTATTTGCGGTCTTGTTTCGTGTGTAAATGCTTGTCGTTTTTTCTCCTGTTATTATTATTATTTCTTTTCTTTTTTACCGTGAATAATCTTAATGCCCTTTTTATCGCGGCAGTTGATTATTTTTTTATTCGCGGAACTAAATCGTAGCATCCTGTTGATGATTCAGGTTTTTTTCAGCTATTCTATTCTTTGTTTTTTTTAGTTCTAGGATTTTTTTCTTTCTTTTACTTATATTTTTAAGGTTGATTATGAGTTGTCTGTCCTAGTCCACCCACCACCCCCCCCCCCCCCCCCCCCCCCCCGCCCGCCAAAGAAGCTTTGTAATTATCAAATAGTTGCTTTGATCAGACTTCTTAGAATAAATTAAGTGCAAATACAATTAGATTTTTTGAATGTAGCAACGGTTTCTGTGTTTTTAATTTGGAAGTGGGCATTGAAAAGGGAATTTTAAAAATAAAATATTTTTTTTTGTTAATGCAAGCACATTTTTATTTCACTTATATATATCTTCGATTCTTAGCATTTTACTTGACAAGCAAGTTTAATTTTCTCCTGCAAGATCAATGTTAACTAATTTTTACTTGATCAATTGGATTCTTAATCTACTCGTATTTAAAATTAAAGAAATGACTTTTACTTCTTCAGAAAATAAAATATTCAGCACCGCATTATCTTTTTATCTATATTCCATTTTTAAAGACTTTTCTACACAGCAAATTTTATTTAAAGAAACACTACGTTGATTTATTTATAATCGAGTAAAAAACTTTATTATTCGAGTGATAACGATAAGACATTAATATATAATAAAAATTTAATTCGTGTAGTTGTCATATATTTCATCATTTCAAGCAGTGGTGTAGTTGCAAAATAAGCAGTACTGGAACGCTCTAACCTGGGTGACTAAATTCGCTTTGTTTTAAGGACGTTTTCACAATTTTGCTATTTATTTCTCAAAAAAAAAGTGCCAGAACGGCCTTCCAGCTCCACTACAACCCGTATTTCTGGAACATTTCATTTTTGTTTTGAACATTTTTCATATGTTTATTTTGAGATGTCGAGAGATCTATGCTTGCCGAGTCACTTTAATCATAAAACTTAGTCTTACCCCTTATACAAATTTAGGATTTTATTTTTCGCCTACAAAAAGATGAATTGCGATTTTAAAATACATAAACAGATAATTATTCAATATATTTTCGGTATTTTTATTTAGGATTTTTCATTGCAAAAATATTTAAAATCGATGCGATGTATGAAAGAAGTAGCTTATCCTGAGCGATATAGACTTTTTAAAAAATTTTTAGCTAAAACATATCTAAGCGAAGTGAAATACGTATGTCTATTTCTCTTTGTAGTTTTACTCATACTTCATTGATCACTGCATGCATGCAAACTGAGTGTCAGTCGAAAGTCGACCTTGATTTAATGATGCGAATGAAAGTGAGAGTATAATCATGGTTGCGGAACACATAAACTACCTTACAGATAGAAAAAATAATGAATTCATTTTTTCCGTATTTTTTTCTATGTTTTATTCCAATGAACTAAACGGTTTAATAAACTATCGAAGCATTCGTCTTGGGAAAATAAAAATTCGAAGTTTCAGTTTACAATATTTGAAGCATTATAGCATTTAATTTTCTTTTATCTATAGATAAAATGTGCTATTCCTTTCTTTGATGTACAAACAATGCCTGCTTTCTTTTATCAGTATGAATTTTAATAAAAAGTGGTTTCTCTGTAAGAACTTTTAACGCCATTTTTTTTTAAATGAAGTGTCATCATCATAGAATAATCTGTAACAGGCTACCGAAAAATGTTGTTCGGTAAGAACATTTTCTACCGCGAAATAATTATTTTCAAAGTACAGTTCCAGTTCGTATGGCTATTTAATTGTTATAAACATTTGGATGATAATTAATTAAATATTGTAAAAAAAGACTCTGGTAATCTGAATTGAACCTTAAAACTCAATACTTAAAAAATACGTTTTGAAGTGGAAAAACCCTATCTAAGCCTTTTATTTTCAAATTTTCATTGTAATTCCAGAATAAATGAAATGCTGTGTAAATGCAATTGATAATAAAAATATGAACACCCAAAATTGACTATTAAACTAAAAAATACTAAATAAGCTAGTTTCTTTTAAAAGTAGACGGATGAGAAATTAAAAGAAATGTGTAATGCAACATAGAAAAGAAAAATCACAAAAAATGTCGATAAAATATATATATTCCTATAAGGCTAAAAATCAAGACAACATATTTTCACACTAAAGGCTTTCAGACCATTTTCAAAAAAAATTTTGCAATGACTTTGTTTCTATTTCCTCTGACTGCGGATTTTTTTTAAAAAATCATTATTTGGATGCACGTTTGCAAACATGTTCAAATACCGTTGAGCCAAACGAGTTGTTATTTATATGCAAAGCTTTATTAGTTTACTATGATCCAACGCTATTAAAGTAATAAGTAAACACATTAGCTTGCTTCCAAACTGCGGAATACGCAGTCATAGGGTTAAAAAAATATTCATTCTCTTTCTATATTATAATATAGTAGATTTGCAATGCATCAGAAATTATTAGAGTAAGAAACAGTATTAAATATATTTTTCAACATCAGCAATACTGAGTGATTTTCCTGTGGCAAAATAATAATAATTTAGTATACTTGATAATTCCTTTTAAAAACAAATGCAATCTTTAAGCAAAACTAGTTCGATATCCTGAAATTATCACTACACGTTTAGATTTTATAAAATTTAAAGAATATCAAAGGCCAGCTAATTGGAAAATTGTAGAAAGTGATAACGATATGAAAATAAAATTCCTCACACAATTTAGGAAATATTTATGAACTATTTCATGCAACGGATGAGAATTTTGACAGTGGCATCTTCGAATCCACGGATATGCGATATAAAATTTCTTTTAGGATTTTATGTGATGTAATTTTAATCCTCGCATAAAATAGTTTACTTCTAACACTAAAAATAATCAGAATTCCGCAAGTGACTTACCCAGCTTAATTGGAGAAACATAAGGTAATCCATAGAATCCCTGCATTCAACACAAAACTAAATCACACTGGTAAACTTTGCACCACCAGAAAGTTTGGAGTATACTAAATTCGTTCTAAAAGTTAAAAATAGCCCAATAATTTCTCCAGGAACCCCTTTCTCACTGACCAATCCCAAGAGGCTTTGCAGGGGGTGGTAGAAGATATCCAGTGCCAAGTCGTAATACGATTATCGGTACTTTGTGTAGTCAGATGACCCTTCGTAAATCTTTGGTCTTCAATGACAGTGACATGTGTGAGAAACTGGGAGTGGGTTGGACATTCCAGAAATTGTCCCCTTAGGCAAGCCAATGAGAAGGGTTTCTAGGTTTGAAATACTAACACCTACTTTTAGTGAAAAACCTAGAAAATTCACAATGCATTTTGTAATTTTGGTTTTTATGTTATTAGTTTTGTCAATGAATGAATTGCTCATGCCCATCTAGCAGACTACTCTACATGCTTAAAAAGGTTTTAACTTTTTTAAAAGAGAGATTTATTTTCGTATGTATTTATTTTTATTGTTATATTTCAGGCTATACAACACACTGAAAAATCAAAGGAATATTTTGCCAGAAAAATCTGGTAAATTATCCGGGTGATTATTATTTTATTTAAATGAGTAATGCAAGTCCAGTTTCTTGTATAGTTTCTTTCGTAAATCCATAATAAATTTAGTTCGTGGAGATTTTTTGTAAAAGCCTCTCCGATCTTTTCAGGTTTTATTTAATATATATTTTATTATACATTTACGAAAATTCAGATCCATGCATTTCATATAATGGCTGATATTTTCATAGGGGGTTAAAAATCGCCACCTGGGACAGCATTAGTTTTCTTGTTAAAAGTTTTGTTGAGCAAGAACAACACTGCATAAAATAACATTTTGATTGATAATAGAATGAAACGGTTTAAAATTTCTTTAATTTGTTCGATATATTTCATGTCTTTTTTTTCTGTTTCAGCAATAAGCATCTTTTGAAATTCACCAACGTCTTTAAAACTAAAAATCTTTTCCTATAAATGAATCTTAGTAAATTATTTTATTAAAAATTCTGTTTAAATATTTTTCTCCATTTGTTAAAACTGCTAGTCGTGTATGAAAGAATTTTAAAATTGAATTTTAAATTTAAAAAAAAATATGTGTAGCATTTCACAGGTACTAAATTTTTTCTCTAAACGAAATATTTTACGAAATAAAATTTTGATTGCATTCACTGTCTAAGCAATACTAATTAAACAATTTTTTTATGAATAATCATTGAAACAATCGCTATTTTTAATTTTTAGAATGTCTTTTAGGATAAAACTGATAAGTAGGAAGATTAGAATACTTATCTTTAATAAATGTTTGTGCAGTTTTAATTCGCACTTAACTTTGAAAGAGTTCAGCAGAGGATTTAGTTAAAATTTTAGAAAGCGGGTAAATACGAAATTTTATAAGTATTTTCCTCTTAAATGTAAAACTAGTTGTAGAGACCTATTTTGAGAAATTTATAGTGACAGTCGAGTAAGGAAACGTTATGTTTACAAACACAAACCGAATTCGAAAAGGAATATTCATTTTTTGTGTGTGTGCTTCTAATAATTAACAGTCTTCATTCCCAACTTTAAATCCTAGCTTTGGGTTAGAGTATTAAAGCATTTCTTCATTTCGAGAGATCTTCTATAATAGTTGAACAAAAATAAACGAAAAATAATACAGTTGTATCGAAAGTGGATATGCTTTTCATATGATTGATAAGATTATTCAAATAGAGTTAAAACTGTTGACATCATACAAAAATTTACAATTCTGCAGGTCGGTTTAAATTGTATACTTGGTAAGCCTTTAGAGTTGAGACTTGCTTTGTGAGCAAATATTTTCATCATTTCTTTTTCTTGCTTCTTCCTACAACCCACCATCATAGGTTTGGTCTGTGAAACAAAAAGTCTTTTGAGGACCAACCCTTACTTAATATTTTATTTCCCGGACGTTGTTAAACCTACATCTCCAGGCGCATTTTTTTTCTCCGCCACCCCTCTACCTTTAGTATTTACACTCCTCTTTCTTCTGAGTAAACACTTATAATTGAAAACGGAGACCTCCCTGGCCTAATGGCTCCATTCCAGTCCTCGACTGAAATGAGGACTCCGTGATTAAAAATGCAAATCGGGGCCGCCCCGAGCATCATCTGCGCCCTGGGCGGGATAAATTAAAATCTCGCACACCAGGGCGGAACACGAGGAACCTTATAATTTATGCAGATCCGCACTCTTTGCAGTCCAACGACTCCCACAGCTGTGCCGCGTCTTGTTGAATATGCATCAGGAGAGCTCTGAGTTGTGATGACTTCTAAGCCCTCCACATCCACCCTCAGGAGAGAGGAAGGGAAGGGGGGGGCTCTTTCTGCAGTGGGGGT
The DNA here is from genome assembly GCA_013235015.1 of Araneus ventricosus. Lineage (NCBI taxonomy): Eukaryota > Metazoa > Arthropoda > Arachnida > Araneae > Araneidae > Araneus > Araneus ventricosus. Next base: position 8,711 of record BGPR01013914.1, on the reverse strand, counting down.
GGAAGTATAATATATTTTGGAAGATTATTAGAAAGGTGCATCGGAGGTGTTTTGATGCTAGGTAGTTGAATTATAAAGGTTGTTATGAAAAAATTGTATTCCTTATCGATAATTAAGCAATGGAAAGGATAGCATGTACTTGTGGCTCAAGGTGCAGTTGGGAAACTGAAGTCTTCTAAAAAGTGTATTTTTTTGACATTTATAATCGTCCCTTTGAATGCGAATTCTCAAAACATTAAATTTTGGTATAATTAACTCAAAAAAGTAAAATGCTTGGAACATATCCCCGATATTTCTGAGACCACATGTTCATCTTTTGCCCTTTTTAAAATCTGTAGGTTATGTTATAGGTTAATCTATAGGTTTTTGTTTAAACTCGAATTTCCATCATAGCTTCTCTGACTTAATTGTTAGTGATTACCTGACTCATTTTGTTTGAATACTCCAAGGAACGTCCAGGAGTTTACTTTAGCAAAAATAAACACTTGTTTGGCTCAGCTTAGCTGCAAACATAGCTTACAAACAGGCTCTTGTGCCATAAAAACCTAAACAAACACAATCTGAGACTTTTCATTCAGATGCGAAATGGTGGAATTACTACTGTTCCTATAAAATGTGAACCTATGGAACAGTTATGCAATGCAAAGATGAGATCTCCCTTATGATGAGAGGTATCAATGGGAAAAAAAATCACAGAATTTTCGGTTTTTTGCGAATATTAAGTGATTTATTATTCAAAAAGATTTATGATCTGGCTCTTAACACAGTGCAGTAAAACTTTGATTAACTGTCACCGTCCGACTCAGGACTGTGACGGATAACAGAAATGCCTTAATACATAATGCACAGTAACGTGATTTCACTACTGGCTTGGGACGAAAATGAAAATAAAATCCTTTAAAAGTGAATAATACACACATATTGTATTTAATTTTACAAAACGATCGATATAAGCTTGAATGCAAAATTAATAATGTCAAGAAATGTATAGTAAAACTAAAACCCTACGTTACCTTGATGATGATGGATAACAGAAACTGACGGTTAATCAAAATTTTATTGTTCATCGTAAATATTTGGAGAAGTTTTTTTTTTTTTTTAAATCCAAATGTTATTTTTCTGTTTTCTTGTTTGATGATTTAGCCGTTGAAATTTTGTGGAAAAATTAGTCATGAGGGAAATTAATTGCTCTCAAGGAAATATAAACTTTTATTTCATACAACAGACCGTTAATGAAACCTAGAAACTCTATGAAATCTTTTTTCTTAAATTATTTTCCTTACGCAGTCTGTAGTTTAAGTAACGTCTGAACAAAATTCTCATGAAATAAAATAGTTAAGTAGTTATATAGAAATACAGGTATTAAGACAATGGCATAATTAATAATATGAAAATTGGAGAATAAACTGCAGATCTTTTTAAAATTATTTTTTCCATAAAACATTATATGCCTCTGGTTATCTGTGGGATTTTTGAATTCCCGCCCTTTTTACCTTCCCGGGAACAGTAATTCCAGGGAATACATCAAAATTTGAAAAGCTCTAAAAATAGTTATTTTTAATTGATATTAATAATAATTACAAAAAATTCATGAATTCCAAAATTTATACTCCTTTTTATATTCAGCTATAAAATATATTATTTATTCGTTTTTAAAATATGATTTAAGAAAACATAAGCAATTTATTCTTTTATCACTCAACCTAATTCTTAGCTTTGTTATCAACAACACGCAGCAGAAATAGCCCCTTCAGCTGATGTTGGAGGAATTGTTTTCAAAGTCTCACACTCAGCTTTATAATATTTGATGATCGATTTTCCGTTGAGTCAAATAACTACCATTCCTGTTTCACTATCTTGCTCAAGCTAGAAATCTTCCTATTTGAACAACGTAAGACCTTTGTCTTTGAGTCAATCGCTTTTTCTAATTTTTCGCACAACATTAAAGATTTATCTTCCAAAGTTTCCGTGCTCTCTTCTTCTGAGTGCGGAGAGTTCGACAGTGATTCGTCTTCCTCTAAAAAAAAACCATAAATATTTTAGTTGTTCAATCAAAACGTTTTTATTTGGTAAACGTGAAGGATCAACAGAAACTGCAGCAGCATCATACTTTCTCCCAAAAATTTAATATTGCATTAATCCTGTTAAACTATCATTGCGTCTCTCACTAGTTCTTTATACTAGAGAACATTTCATATTCTTAACAAATTCTGAGATTTATTGGTTCAATTCTCCAATAATGAAAGCAAATACTCCTTCAGCAGTTAGCAAAGTCGCGTTTCGACTGCATAGTTTTCTAGGCCAATTTTTACTGGCTTCAAGCCTGCTACAATTGCAGTCAGAGTTTCAAATTCTACATTAGCCAAAATTTGTTGTTCTTTAATATCAATTAATGCTTTTTAAATTGCTGATTTTATCTCCAAAAATTTTTCAAGCATTGCCAACAAACTATTCCAGCGTGTTTTGGTGTTTAAACAAACCATTTTTTCATAGCCAAGCTCTTCTTTAACATAATTTTGTAAAATATCATTCTTGAGAGGTGATTTTCTGAACAAATTTACAATTTTTTGTTCCCGGGAGTACAAAAACTATGAAAACCTTACGATTTGCGGGGAAAGAAACCCTAGTTATCTTGATAAAAAAAACTTTAAAAAATAAAGGACTATTTGATTTCTTGTATTTCCAGACATTAAACGTTTAAAAGTTTTCAGATATTAAATGTTTAGTAATTTCCAGGCATAAAATGTTTAGTAATCATATTAAAAATGAAGGACTAGAAGTGTGCTCATTATGTAGTATTTTCAACAACTGTTTCGGTTGGTTTCAAACCAGTTAAGAGTTATTAAGGATACGATGAGGGATTTTAGATAATTTCATGACAAAATGATTTAACAAAAAAGTAATATCCCTGTCTAAAATTTAGATATTTTAATAAGTTTTTAAAATTAATTTATTTAGGGGAAAGTTGAGAACGATTCTTACGATTTTTAATAATTTTGATTAAATTTTATATTAAAAATTGTAAACAACTTCAAAATTATATATTTTATGAAGAAACTCATAAATTTAAACAGTTTTAATACCAAAACATAATTTTTTTTCAGGAAACCAGAATATCAATACTATTTCATTGTTAAAATTTTACCGAAATCTTAATGTTAGACGAAACTATGCTTTTTAAAGTATATGTCGATATAATTCTGTTATAACATGGTATAAGATTCTACGACATTAACAAGCGATGGTAGTTATCTCTTGTTTCGGGCAACGATAAAAATCGCGTCTCAATTATTTTATACACAAATATAAATAAACTATATTATATTGTTCTAGTTCAGAACTTTTATGCTAATAAAGTATTTTTTTTATTTTTATTAACTATTGTTTATATTATGCAAGTAAAAGTCTGAAAACGATCGCAGAGATTATAGGCCGCGTTTTGATTTATAAATATCGGAAAAAATCGTGTTCTTGCATTGTTTTTTTCTTTTTTCTGTTTATGGCATTTTATTTCGCAATGTATATTTTTATTGACGTTTTGTTCGTCCTAAAAAATGTTTAAGTGTACATTTTTAATCGGCGACGCGGGGAAAATTCTGTACATATGCGATTTATTATTTGAAATAAATGTTCTTTTCCCAAACTTCTCGCGTTTTCTTTCAAACAGACCTGTTATAAGGTAATAAAAAGGGTAGATCTGAAAGTATATTTACGTTTGTTCGGGAAGTTAGTGAAAATATTTGTTTTAAAAAACGGAGGAGGCATATGAAAAAATACGGATTCGAGCAATGCCTGGCTGTCAGCTAGTTTCCAATGAAACCTTAAATGATTATGAATCCTCTTGTTAAGATTAATATGGAACATAATAACAGACAACCTTTTCCGTCTACCTTTCGTGCGCAGCGAAAGAGTTGCATAACCATAAGAAAAAGAAAGAAAGTCAACTCTTCAAGGAAAGATTTATAATATAAACCTATCCCGGCGCTCCTTCGCAGACCTGACTGAAGTAGAAGAAAAGGAAAAACAAAATTTGCGAATGCCTTCCTGCAGGCGAGCGTGGGCCGTTCATGAAGTTATACTGTATCGCTTCCTCGGGATGACTATCGTCCCAATAATCGTGCCGGAATGACGGCTGCAAACGAGCCGCGGATGATGACCGGAATTGCAAGATAAATTTCTCGCTCGCTCCTTCACAGAAGAAGGAGATTTAAGACACACTTGAAGATGCTGTAAAAACATTCATGTCCCCTTGTAACAGCCATAAACCGGAGATCGCTCTAAATGCGCCATAAGTTCGATTGCTCTTGAATATGCGGAGAGAGAGAATGGCCAATAAAACTAAAGGATGATCCCCTGCTTACAACAACTGAGCAAGAGAATTGAAGGGTTGTAGTTCGGTAGATTACGAGAATATCGATGCTAATTTGGTTGTTGGGAAAAAAGACAAAGAGAATTCAAAACAGATTTTCCGAGGAAAAATTCTTGTCAAGCGTATTAAGAATTATCTTTCTTGTCCTACTCCCATGTTCGGTCCCTAAATTTACAATTGAATGTAAGATGTACATTTATTATAAAGTTATTTTACATTAGTTTCTTATGTCATAATTATTTATGTCCATAATTTGTTAAACTATATTTATTTCGTACGCTTCTATGATAAAGAAATAAACATGGACAGAATATAGATAGCCACACATGCTTTACGTATAAGAATCTAATGTTAAAAAAGGCATTTTTACATTAACAGTTCACCTAACCTATTTAGTGTTTTGCTGATAATTCCATGAGCTTAGTTTTGTTTGAGAGAGAGATAAACTTATTTTATATATACGATTTGCTTCTTGCAAGTTTTGTGACAAGTTATATACCTCTTTGCTATAATTAAGAGCACTACTACATACTTTTAGCATGCTGAATCAATTGCTTATTTGACCCTCTGAAGGATGTTTTTTGACAAATTGGACTTCTAATTAAAAGCCTCTCGCAATTCATTAACCAAAAAATATTTTTAGTTTCAACAAAGTTCTTTTGAAAATGATATATATACCGTTCCGGATAACCGGAGCCTCGGTACAGATGCACCAACTGTTACTTGTTCTTGTAACCAAATCCTGTGCAGGTTGGAATGTATTCTTCGAATCGAAATGATTTTTGTTTGTGTCGTGTGATATCGCTTCATGAGAAACTCTCAAAAGTAAAAATGCGTTATTGAGCACAGAATAATATCTAGCAATGAGCATTAGCAACTTCATTAATGTATGGAACCTTAATATTTTTTCGTGTGATCCCTGATTAAAGTAAGGCATATGGTACAGTCAAATATGATAGTTTAAAATCTCAATGTGAACGGAATGTTGCTATAATTTTTGAAGATCTCTTACAGAGACCGAAAAAAGTAAAGAGACTAACTTTTCATATTCGCTTTTCCTGGTGAAAGAAACCTCAAGTTCTCGTACCACAAGCAATATATAACAGAATAAAACTTCTAAATATTCAGGGAAAGACATTTTTGAAACGCTATATTATAGAAATTTTCAGGAGGATGGCTGTGTAGTATTTCTTAAAGCATTTTACCATTTTGGTTGTTGGGTTCTAGAGTATTTTTGATTAGGCTGTCCAGCTAGATATATGTAAAACTCATTGGGAATAGTTGAAAAATTTTAAGAATTACTATCATGCAATAGGCACTGGAGTCTTTAACATTTTTAAAACATTTAATGTGACAATATTTAATATATTTTTCTTAATTCTCATTGTTCACTAACTTGTTTTCGAATAAAATATTTGTAAGAGTTTAAAAAAAAAATCTTTGAATTGATATGTTGCTGAGAGAAGGTGTATGTACAGTTTATGTATAGGTAGTGCAGTGTAATGAGATGTAAAGTTTAATTTGGAAAAATAAATAAATATACAGTTATTAGTTAAAAATTGCTGGAAGAACATCTTATACCTTGTGGTGTTTGCTTGATGTTTGTAATTTCTTTCTGGCATTGTATTCATTATTCTTCCTCAAGCCTTGGCCCTTAAAATAAATAGAAAGATAATCATTTGTCAGTGCTTTGAATAGAAAAATTTTACTTCTCTGTTTCCCTATTAAACTAATAGGGCATTTTCAGTTCAAAAATAAACAATTATTAATCTTACCATAAAATAATACCAGTTTTTGTTTTATTTTCTTCAAGATGTTTGCTATTTTCCTAAATGTAAAATACCAAAAGAGAAAAGTAAAATCCAGAAGTATGACATGGCATATATTAAATTTTTAATTTTCATTATTTTTCTTGTGCCATCTATTGAAATATATTAAAAATTATATCTAATAAATTACATGTAGATTGCATGATTTGACTGTTAACATACAATATCTCAGTTGAAGTTTGAGAAACTGCAATGTGTTCTATGAAAGATTTTTTTTAGTATCTGTAAATGTTATCATGCGGAGTTTACCTTCACAGAAGTTTCTTTACTTCCTTGTTTCGTCCTTGATCTAAAATAATCAAGTTCTTTCCGAGATTTTAAACTCGTCATTGTATTAATTTTGTTGTGACGACAACGTATTCCACATCAGCTTAGAAAACTAAGTGATGAATGAACTTTTAGGATAAAATTTGTGAAAGGCAAAACACAGAAAAGATCGCAAACTTTTTTCACTCCAAAACATTTGAAAATGAAATTTATGTATTGCGGTGACTGAAAGGTTTCAATCCTTTCACAAATTTTATATAAATCTTCTCTGCAAGAGTTATAAACGTCTCCATATTTTGGATTTTCCTTCTAGGTCATATTGTATGGCGATAAATTTTGAATTAAATAAAATAAGATAGTTTGGATGATTTTAGGACAAACAAGTCTGTTTTTGTCATATTCTTAAATATTTGTTTTTGTCATATTCTTAAATATTTACCTTTGTAAGATTGTTTAATAACATGTTTAAATATATTATTTATAGTAGCAGTCTCTGGGAACTACTATTTTTTCTATTGAAACAAGGACTACAAAACTTTTACAGAGTTAGGTTTCTCTTAATTGCTAGGTATTCTGTAAATGGATCTCAAAAACTGTTATTTTCGATACGAACTAAAATGACATTGAAAATTACTTACCTTTCTTCGAGTCAGTAGACCAATTTTTTTATCTATACAAGTTGATGGGATGAATTAAATTGCTTATTTTCTCGTTAAACCACTGCCCTCCAGCTTTCATGCTCCATGTAGCTGCTTTAAAGGCCAAACTGCCATAGATGTAGGCTGAATATTCTGCAATTAAGATAAAAAGAGAAAACCTTTAAATATCATTGCTTACGCATTAAATTTTCCATTTATGAAATATAAATGTATATTCCTTTTTTCCCCCTTCTTCTTCATCTTTTTGATAAAATGTCTGCAAAATCAACGATCATAATGAATATCTTGCTACAAGCAAATTTATAAACTTTATTGGCATCAATGAAAGAACCCATAAAGAGTTTGAATTGTGCATCTGCAACAATATTTGGATCATCATTTCAGGTAAATAGCGGTTCATTTGATCGTGAAACTTCATAGCTGTTCATTTGATCATTCTCGTATAGCTCGTGTCCACTTTATGAGGTGAAATTGCAACGAAATATATATATTTTTTTCTCAACAAATGTGTTTTCATATGTTACTTTTTTTCTGTTTATAAAATGCTATTATCATCTTAGTTTACATCTTTCGCTTGACATTTTAATTGCCAGAATTTGATTATAATGTTATTGCTATTGCTTAAAATATTTTTAGAATATATAATAAAAAATTATGAAATCAGCTTAATTTTATTTTCAAATTTATAAAACAGATGAATCATCTCCTTATTTTTCTTTTTAAATCGTTATATAACATTTATGTATAATTTTTTTAAAAATCATTAATTAAGCTTATGTAAAGAAATACAAAAGTCTTATTGAGACTTTTTCACATACTAAGAATTTCTGGTAGGTTCCGTAAGACCTCGGCTTGAAGTCATTTGACTGTCGTTTTGCCTGAAAGGAAGGTTTGAAGGAAAAACAGTGTGAAAAAATATTGTTGCAACCACATGACAAGCAAAATAATTAGGGTTTCACATAGAACCAAATTTTAATGGGAACAAATTGCGTTTGAGGTATTCAGCAATAAATTAATGTTTCTTGTGCAATAGCAATTAAGAAACCTCCAATTAATAGCATTAAATGCCGCATGCATAGTCATAAATTGAGGAAATTTCTTTCTGTGAACCAACTTTCCTCTTTGAGTTCAGTTTCGCAATTCGAGCCGCAACCAGTTTAGCAATTCATTTCCTCAAAAGTTTATTTCTCCTAAATTGAGCTAATTTAGATCGCAGCCATTACTTGGCTCTGTCAGCATAGTGAACACACATTCTATTCTTTTCAATGTTGCATATTTGTGCTCAAAGTTGGTAAAAAAATCTCTTTGATCTAAAGATGTGACTATTCATAATTCCCAAATTTGAGTCAGTAAGATATTATTTATTGGCGCATATAAATTTTATCTTAATTTTTTATAATTATTCGCAAAATTCGAAAAAAAATTTTGTTATTTCTATTTTTATGAAGAATTTCTCAAGATAATTAATGTGACAGAATCCACATGTTTAACCAGAATAGTATTTCGTTTAACTTCGAAATCAAGGCAAACCGATTGCCTCACTTACGCAAATCCATTTAAAAATGCCATTTATTAGTACCTGTTCTC
>BGPR01013913.1:0-40479 GCA_013235015.1 Araneus ventricosus | reverse complement strand
ACGGGAAGTTCGTCTGTCTATCTGTCCGCGGTCATGTGAACACTATAACTCAAAAACGTGAATAGATAGATGAATAAAATTTGATACATAGTTTTATCATCATGAATGTAGGTCCGTATAACATTTTGGGCCAAATCCGTCAGAAAGAGGCGTTCAAATTGCATATTCAATTTCCTTTAATCCGATTCTCATGCGTATTGGTAGCAATCTGTTGTTGTAAATTTTATTTACAACAATAAATAATGTTTTCAAGCATCAATTGTTAACAATTTTTTTATTGTTGTAAATCAAACCGATCTCATTATTTCAGCAAATCTTTTATTCACACGCTTTTGCAATTGTTACGGTTGTGGTAGTATAAATTGTTTTCTTGAAATTCAATTCCAAAGCAGAATTTTCGCTTTAGTATTCATTGCATTGCCTATTTTATTGCGCCTGCTTCAAAGTAATATTTTTTTGAAACGTGGCAACAAATATTTGATTTCAGGTTTGTTTGTTTTTTTGTTTTACTTTCTCGTATACAAAGAGAAAGTATTGTAATCGTCAAAAAAATTCGAACTCGAGATTTTGACGAATCTCCACTTAGAAAGTATACGAGAAAGTTTAGGGGAGACCACTCCCGCTGGTTTAATTGTGTGGCTTTTGTTGGTAACAGATCCCCATTAACACGCTTCACCCCTTGTTTTGGAGGCCTCCTATCTTTGACAGATTTTTCTTCAATAAAGAATGTGTTTGCATGCTCTGCAAGTTTATTTTCAGTAGAGGCTAAAGTTTTTGCACAGTCTTCATTAGTATCTCTCTGTTTAATTACTGGCATAGTTGTCGTGACTACACTATCTCTAGAATGCCTAGGTAAATCATGTTTTATTTATGTCTTATTCTCTGCTTTTTTGTTGCATTTGCACACAGCTTTTTAGCTGCCTCTTTTGAAAGGAGTTTCATTTTTTTATGTAGTTTATTTATTTGTTTTTGTTCCTTTATTTTTTTATTTCTTCATCTTGGTACGCCCTACAAGATGACCTTAAGTTTCCAACTAATTATTTTTTCAACATGTTCATGCAAAAAAAAATCTTTTTTTTTTTTTTTTTGCAAAATATGCCACAGAGGTTTTGTTTTCTGTAAAAAGGTGGTATTTAATACTTTGAATGGCACTGAATATTGGAATGTTTATCCTTGTAGAGCTTGCCGATATAATGTTGATTCGTCAGTAGAAGATGAATCAGCTAGTTTCCTAGCCGGTGGAGTTAAGCCGCACGGTCGAGCATATTTTTCCAGAATTTTCTTTCGAAAAAGGAAGATAGGAAGGTTTCTTTTCTTTGTGTGAAAGCGAAATTTTCGGAAGAAAAAGCTAATTTTTGCGGTAAAAAAAAAAGATAAAAAAAGCGGAATTTCTTCAAAATAACAAAAAAGCGGAAATTCGCGAAAAAGCGGAAGAATCTCATCCCTGAATATAAAATATTGCACAGTTATTATATGCAAAAGCTATGTGATTGTTGTATAATAAATGGTTTTGATTATTTTTCATATAAAGAAAAGGAAGAGATTTAGAACAAAAATATAAAATTGCAATAAAAACAATAAACAGACTTAATGAAGTGTCTACATATGTTAATTTAAGAAGTTTAAAATTCACATTTTATACTTCTAGTAAAATGTGAAGTTTATTCAGGTTTTCAATACAATCACCATACGTAATGATTCAAAATGCAATAAAGTAAAAAGCATCAATTAAGACTGCAATGAAAAAGCATTTTTAGTTTCTTAAATATTCAAACAATTCAAGTATAATATGTTTCCGGACTGACAATTATTTTGATTAGAGAAAAAGAAATAAACTTGGTGATAAGTATACTTCCTACAGCCTTTAGGATTAACATATACCTTTTTATCAAACTAGTCCTTCATTCGAAGGTTAATTCAATTTAAGCTAAAATGTATTTTTTTTTTTTTTTATTTTTTTTTTTTTTTTTTTTTTTAGATTGAGAGTAGAGTAGATTTTTAAAAATTCCATAGCTAAAAGATACTTTGAAAGTAAAGTTTAAAAAAACAAACTAAGCAATTAATTATCATACTAAAATAAGTACAAAATGAACATCTACATTAAATGAGGTTGGTCATCATTTCTGTTAATACACAAATGGGGAGATATAAATATGCTTAGGCTTCTCTCTCTCAGCAAAACATGCATTCTGTCAACAGCTGTTTGCTAAGCTGTGCTGACAGTTCACATTTAGTGACTCAGTGTTGAATTTTTTAAATTAATTTCCTTTTATACAGAATTAATCAGCAACAGTAAACTGATTTGAAAGGATTTTACATGCCAAACAAATGCACACAACACAAACTTATCCTTTACAAAAATATATAAAATGCTGAAAATAATTACATAAAATACATTACCTCAAAACCTAATTTCTGTACAATTCTAGCATATTTCCGGGCAGCTAATCTTGATTGTTCTTCACTAATGAAATAATAAAAAGGAAATATTTAAATAAAATAAATTTTGCAATATGTTGTTACTAAATCAAACTAAATTGGCAGTACAGGTCTGAAAAACAAATTAGGAAAACCTAGTAAAATGAAATAATAAAAAGGAAATATTTAAATAAAATAAATTTTGCAATATGTTTTTACTAAATCAAACTAAATTGGCAGAACAGGTCTGAAAAACAAATTAGGAAAACCTAGTGATGAAGCAAAGCTATTTCCATTGCACTTCTTATAATAACATTTATGTCAGTTTTTTTTTTGTAAATGCAGGAAAAAGGATTAAAATTTCTATCACTCTGTCTAAAATCAAATCTCTCCAGAAAATCTTTATGCAATTGTATTTCTAAACAATTATAAACTAATCACTATAATGGATTTTCTCAGGTTGACTGGTAATAAAGGTATTTTTTATATATCCCATGTAAATGTCACACAAAATGCACTCTAAATAATATACACAAAGTAAACACTTTTAGATTGTCAGTTTGTCTTCCCAACAAAATAAATGACAGCAATCTGAAAATGATAAAGACAAACTATAAAGGAAATTCTGACTATCTTGGTTGCATTGCAATTTTGCTATCATTTTGATGAAAGGAAGTAATTGTATGACAACAGAATTCTAGCAGTTATAAACTTAAGCAGCAAATAAAATATGGGACAGCCAGGGATTCTAGCAATTTTGATTGCATCAAGGTAAAATAATAATAATAATTAAGAGTTCCCAATATTTCCTATCATTTTAATATTCTATATCATTCTATAAAGATGTTTTGTAATGTTTATTAGAATTTTAATTTTAAAAAATCAGCTTAACTGAAATGGTCTGTTCATCTTGCACACATATTTATTTTGTTGAATATAAATCCATATCTACATATTAACTGTATGATGTTAAATGCCACTATAACAGTTTTAGAGATAACTGTCAAATAAGCTGTTCTGTTTATTTGTACATTCATCACTGTGATGTCTGGGAAATGGTTGTCTTAATAAAGTTTTAGTAAACTACTTTTGAGAAAACAAATCTGTTCCGTATTCTTAAGTTATTTAATCTTTTATGACAAATATACAATACACTGTAGGGTCATTCCATGTCAAATCAACACAGTTTTAGAACAAAATTTACCTCACCATCAGATTTTCATGAAATTTGGCAGAGATGTACTATTGATATAGACTTGGAAAAATACCAAATTTCATCAAGATATGTGAACTCCTTTTTGAATTACAGCAATGTAAATTTTAAAAAAATTGCCTAAAAACCGCAAATGGAAATTCTTTGAATTGCTCTAGGAGCTCTCCTAATTGAGCTGGAGAGCTGGAACAGGTGTCATTTTACAGCATTTTGCATGCTCTTTCCAATGGTATACAACATACTATAGGTTACTATACAAAATTTTTTGTCAAAATTTAAATTAAAATTTTAATTTTAAATTTTTCAAAAAGTACATATTTTAAAATTTTCAAATTAATTCCATGAATAGTTTGTATTGTTGTAAATCACCTGCCAAATATTAATTTGGGATGACAATGGGTTAATAGTTAAAAAAATTTTGAACTGAAGTTTGTTTTTCATTAATTCCCTGTATTGAGCTGAATAATACAAGAAGGCTAATATTTACACTTCCGTCAAAATAAATATGAATGCTCACCTGAAGGAAGAACACAGTAATTAGTCTAAAATAATTAAATCGTACATATTTGTACTTGGCACAATACTTATTAGCTCATACTTTAACAATAAACAGATAAAATAATGACATTAAAGGTAAAAACACAATTCAAAACAAATAAAATTAAAATAAGATATAAACAAAGCATCTGGAGCGTGCTAATGCTGCAAGCAACCAATATAACAATGAAAATGCAAAAAAACACCTAACATAATGAATGAAATTCTTAAGAAATTACGATTGAACAAGGAAGGAGCAGTTTTCTGGAGAGCACAAGGAAGAAAAGTTCATCTGGTGGCTTCTTTAAACTGCTCCTTCTTTGTTCAATCTTAATTTCTTAAGAATTTCATTCATTATATTAGGTGTTTTTCATACTTTAAAGAAGCTTACAAACATTTCAAAGACATAAAAATAGGTTTCTCTAAATTTGCTGAGTTGAGACCGAAACATTGTGTATTAGCTGGTCAAAGTGGCACACACTCTGTTTGTGTATGCCTAACTTACCAAAATGTCAAATTGATTATAGACAATGCTAAAAATGAATACTGTAACAAATGGCAACATAAAAAATTACAAGCAATGCCTACCAAAAGTACTTTCTAACCCATCAACAATTGATTGCAACATATAGGGAAATGTGTTTACTGTCTAAGTGAAACTGAAAAGGTACAATTTTGAAAGAATCCTTTGCTGTAAATTTGATTGAACAAGTTCCACCAGTGGGTTTCAGTTTGCCAAAGACAAGTTTCCTAGAGATCTTTTCCTTTCTAAGAACCTTAGAGAAATCTTCGGAAAAATGTATTGATTTATTCTGCAGCAAGTTGCCTTCTTTGGTTCAGCACAACTTCATTACCAAACAACAGGGAGCATTTTTTAATTACAGAAAAGGATATCTCAAAGAGTTTGTTGTCACCTGTGATTTTTTTGAAAATTATAGCATAGCAAGATGAAGCACAGAGGTATCACTGGACAAGCCAACAGGTCACAATCCATCCTTTTGTAATATATTTCAAACAGGAAAACGAAGTTGAACATGTTAGTTACGTAATTGTTTCTGACTTCCTAGAGCACAACACAGTTGCTGTTTACACCTTTAAAAAAAAACTCCTACCCTTTCCGACATCTAAATTTCAAAAACTTCCAAACAAGATTTTTTTATTTTTCAGATGAGTCTACCACCCAATACAAAAATAAGAAAAACTTTTTGAACTTCTGCTTTCATGAAGAAGATTTTAAAGTGAAAGGAGAGTGTTATTTTTTGGTCACAGAACATGGAAAAGGATCTTGCGAAGGAATAGGAGATTCAATAAAGAGATTGGCACCTTGTGCTAGTTTACAATGACCATATAAAAATCAAACTCGAACCCCATGACAACTTTTTGAGTGGAATGTAAAAAATATTACCAAGGTAGATTTTGCCTACTCAACCCAAAAGGAATCAGAATTGTTCTTGAAAAGTCACCTTGATCAAGCATTGGCTATCCAAGGAACCAAGCAATATCATGCATTCATTCTCAAAACTACACCAACATTATTGGTGAAATACTTTTCATATGATTTGCAGGGTTGGGAAAAAGAAGTGTCAAAATATCCAAATAAACTGAAATTAGAAGACATATTAGGTTACATCACCACTATCTATGAAGGAAACTGGTAGCTCGGCTATGTTTTGCAGAAAAATGTAGAATTTGATTAAGTAAAAATAACTTTTCATAATAAAAGCTAATAAGTATTCTGCCAAGTACAAAAACATGTACGATTTAATTATTTTAGACTCATTACTGTATTCTTTCTTCAGGTTAGCATTCATATTTATTTTGACGGAAGTGTAAATATTAGCCTTTTTGTACTATTCAGCTCAATACAGGGAATTAATGAAAAACAAGCTTCAGTTCAAAATTTTTTTAACTATTAACCAATTGTCATCCCAAATTAATATTTTGCCAGGTGATTTACAACAATACAAACTATTCATGGAATTAATTTGAAAATTTTAAAATATGTACTTTTTGAAAAATTTAAAATTAAAATTTTAATTTAAATTTTGACAAAAAATTTTGTATACTAACCTATAGTATATTGTATACCATTGGAAAGAGCATGCAAAATGCTGTAAAATGACACCTGTCCCAGCTCTCCAGCTCAATTAGGAGAGCTCCTAGAGCAATTCAAAAAATTTCCATTTGCGGTTTTTAGGCAAATTTTTGAAAATTTACATTGCTGTAATTCAAAAAGGAGTTCACATATCTTGATGAAATTTGGTATTTTTCCGAGTCTATATCAATAGTACATCTCTGCCAAATTTCATGAAAATCCGAGGTGGTGAGGTTTAGAGTGTGTTGATTTGACATGGAATGACCCTGTACAGTTTCAAATAAATTGAAAACTTACAAAAAAAAAGACATGAAGTTGAACTATCAGTACAACCAATGCAACTTCAAGGGAAAAATGGGAGATAAAACAAGAATTCTCATTTTTTTCAAACAAGATTTTCTTACATAAAATTATAAACTTAAAAGTGAGGGAATATTGTCATTTTGCAATACTTCGGCACAATCTGTTATTACTAAAAAATTATCAAACTCAAAAACATCAGGAAATATTCATACTAAAATTCAAATACTGCTACCTTTCATTTTGCTTTAGTGATTGATAGTGACAACTTTTCTACAAATAATCTTACACAAATGTTTAAAATATTAAAATTACAGACAAAATATTCAAGTTGGTTCTATGTAATTTCACAATAACATCCTATGTAAATCAGAAAAGAATGGCATAATTACCTTTTTGCCCCAGTACACACCATTTTACCAGAGCTAAAGATCAAAGCAGTTGTTCGAGGCTCTCTTATACGCATAATTACGGCAGCAAAACGTTTTGGGTTATACTCCGCATTTCTTGCATGCAGAGCAATTTTTTTCAAATCCAACTTGCAACCCAAATTCACAGTGGACACAATATTTCTAAAAGAAAAAGGATTTTTTCAATGTATAAAAATAATTTATCAACCTAAGAAAAATTCATAGTTGAAATATGTTTAGTATAACATCTTGAATTGAATAATAGATATTTTTTTACAAATGTAAGTTTTCTTTCTAGATACAGGAAATAAGTTTAAGAATTTAAAAATGAAATTTCAGGTGCCTTTTACATGAAATTTATAAACTTTTCTCATAGAAAAAGGTTTCAAAATCCTCAAAAATATGAAGTTTCCATATTTCCTGAGTGCAAAAAGGAAATGGAAATCCATATCACTCATGGGCAAATTCACACAGCATTATTTTGATGTATTATGTCCTAATCCAAGAAAACAGTAATTTAAATACTGATTAAACAAAAATAAACATTTCAAAAAAATTTGTAGAAGTAAAAACATTTTACTGAAAATAATATTTAAAATTAAATCCCAAGAAATAACTAAGTATGGAAAATACAACAATATTAGACATATAAAATTCTTTGACTTTGTATTGAATCTGAATATCACTCAAAAATTGCCAATGAATGAAAAATATTTTCCAAAATAGCATCCTATTATTCCCAACTATAATTCAGCAGAACTTTTAGAAACATCATTATTGATGTCCTTGACTCAACGTGTTGGGAAACTGATACGCATATTCTTAGTAGTAGGGATGTAAAGAATATTCAGCAAGTATTCGGCTGTTTTGCCGAATACTAAACAGATATTCGGCCGAATAAATTCAGGATAATTTTTTTTTAAAAATATGCTTTTAAATATATTTAACAAAGAATACTGCAATATTTTACATTTCAGTAATTTATTATCAAAAAATCATGTAACAGTTACTTAATTTTTAGTTGCAAAGTAGATACATAAGTGTATTTAATAATATTACATAACATTTATCATTGTAAAACCTGAAATTGTGATGCAAAAACAATAATTTTTCAGTATTTTCAGGAAGAAGTCTATTCTGTTAGGTTTTATACATATATATTAAAAATTTCAGAAAATAAACGCTCACTATATACTGCACTTCCAAGAGCTAAAACATATTTTCTTGATAAATTTGCAAGTTTTGGAAAATTTTCTTTTTTTTCCCACCAATTAAGCAAGTACTTCATCTATGCTATTAGAAGTTCTTTATCAAAATGGGAATTTACTTCTAATAATTTTAATTTATGCACAGAATTTTCTTCCGTCTTTGTCATCATCATGTTCTGCTATAATGAATGTTTCATTTCTCTGAAGGAATCCCAGAATTAAGAGGGTTTCTCACTTCTTATTATTGGAATTAAGGTATTTAAAATATTACAAAAAAACATCAAGATGTCAATATTTTTTTAATATATAAATAAAAAAAACAAATATATTAATCTTTAATTTTTCCATTTAAAATATTAGAAATATTTAATTAAAAGGGAAATGTTTTTAAAAAGTAGTTATTCGGCCTGAAATTTAGCCGAATATTCAGTATTCGGCTAAATCACTATTTGTACATCCCTACTTAGTAGTAAGGGAGAGTGTTGTTTTATTAGCTTCATTTGTAAGCTAACTGTTCTGTTGTGAGTGCTAATCAAAACTCTGCTTTGTTTTCCATTTGTTAGATATTTTCAAAAGCTAAAATTTTCAATTTTAACATTTTTAATTATTTTTTTAACAACCTTGCATGGTGGTCAAAGGTACAACATAGCGTTGTACCTTTGACCTGCACTTATTATGAAAACAAACATAAATGAGAAAATTAATTTTAATCATATAAAACAATAAGATAGTTATTTTTGATTAAGACTCAAGTTTTTATACATAAAAACAAGTTATTTACAAGATTCCGTAATTTTTAAAAGATTCATTCATTTTAAAAATACATTCATTATGCTACAATTTAATAAACATCTTTATTCAACTTCATAATTTGAAAAACTTTATCATAATTCCTGCACAAATTCAATGCAGCGTTCATATCTTCTTGATTTTTTTCTTGTTATTCCAGTGTATGATTGTCAATTATCCTAAAACTATCCTTTATGTAGATATTTGTATATTTTTTAAAAATAAATACAGATTGATAATCAATGTTTTAATATAAAACACTTGTTTATAGTGAAACTTTGATTTGACCTACCAATTTGTATTCAACAATATAATTTAGGAAAAATTTATATCCTTAGTTTCCCCAAATAAGAAGTTTTTAGAAGTACCTCTGACCTGGTCAAAGGAACACATCAAGGTACAGTTTCACATTTAAACGTTTATAACTTATTTTTGGTTAGGAATAGAAAAACCAGAATTCACACAAAATAAGAGCATTAGTCTGTCTATAGTATGTATGCCGTAATATCATTTATTAATAGCTTCAAAAAAATGTTATGAGGCAAAAGTAAAGTCTATAACATTTACTTTTAGTGCTGAAATCAGATAAATATTTTTATTCAGCCCAGTAAGCATTCTTTTCCAACAGCAACAAGCTAAACTAAGCAATTGGTGGACGGTCTTTGTACTAAACACAAACTTCCAAAT
The DNA here is from genome assembly GCA_013235015.1 of Araneus ventricosus. NCBI lineage: Eukaryota > Metazoa > Arthropoda > Arachnida > Araneae > Araneidae > Araneus > Araneus ventricosus. The sequence goes on along the minus strand of BGPR01013913.1, from coordinate 30,822 downwards.
TTTGTCCCTAGTTGCCAGCACAGATCTAGTGGTCAAAGGTAAAATCGGTCAAAAGAACAACACTCCCTCCTATATGAATATTTTGTGAATATTCTTGTCGCACATTGTCACATCATAACACATTTTTGTGCTAAATTGTCATCTATGCACTATGGAAAAGATACTTTTACAGGCTCAGCGCAAAATGCATTAATCATAATCTTACAAGAGTGGATCCAAGAAAAGGTTACAAGCATAATAAAAAATTATTTACCAACATTAGATAGAAAATACAAAAGAGAATAAAGAAATACACTTGTCGATCACTTTTCCACATAATCACCAAATCTATTTAGGCATTTATCTGAATGCAGGACCAACTGGTTTATCCTGACTTGGTAGAAATCATGTTCCTGCCCATTGAGCCAGTTCTCAGCAGCTGTTTTCCCATCACTGTCTGGAAAGAACCTTGTTCCAGATAAGTCTTCCTTCAATTTTGGAAAAAGGAAATAGTCACTGGGCCATCGTGAAGCCATCCAGCGCAAATGGCTTGGCATGTTGGTGTCATCCTCCAGGACAATAATGCCCATACTGCTAGCAAAACTTAAGAATTGCTGCATAAGTTCAAGTGGGAAGTCAGGAGGCACCCCCCCCCCATACAGCCTAGATTTGGCACCCAAATCTAGGTTCCAAACACTTATCTGGAACAAGGTTCTCTTCAAACAGTGATGTGAAAACAGCTGCAAAGAAACGGCTCAATGGGCAGGGATGTGTTTCTACCAAGAAGGGTTAAACAAGTTGGTCCTGCGTTCAGATAAATGCCTAAATAGATTTTGTGATTATGTGGAAAAGTGATCGGCAAGTATGCTTCTTAATTCCCTTTTGTATTTTCGGTCTATTGCTAATAAATAATTTTTTATTACCCTTGTAAACTTTTTTGGGAATCCATCCATGTATGTTAAGCAGGACATTCACAAAGGGAGTGTTCCAGTCCATTTGGAGTACATTGTTCCCATTTTTGGCCCATTCATTTAGGAGGGTCGTTCATGGAGACTCCATGCAAACGACACAATCAGTCACTTTAATCTCCTAGGGCTACCCTCCTCCCACTTTCAAAACAGCACTACCTGTCACAAATTTCAGGGTTTTCACTTTTGTGAGAGTGGCTCACTCCCATTTACCCACAATCGTATTTCAGTTTACGGCGCACAGCACCAAATGGAAAACGGAACTAGATGAAAATCCAAACATATCAACCACACTGTGCCAATTTTCATCGAATTTTGGTATTGACAACGGATTTTGGAGCACAGCGCTCCAAATGGTGTGGAATGCTCTGACAGTGAATGTCCAGCTTTATACATAAGCAAATACTACAACGAAATCCCAACTTACTGTAACTGTGGTACGATGCCAGGATCAGCAGAAGACGGTGTGATGGGCGTCATAGGGGTCATAGGATTACCGGGAGTGCTGGGAAATATCGACCCGGAACCACCTGGAGTGAGTGCAAGATTAGCATTGCTCACACTAGGGATAAGTGATGGTACTATTGGCTAAAAGAAAGAAAAAATTATCATATAATAAAATATTCCAATCAATACAATACTTATGAAATACTCCAAATATATTTTTATAAATGATTGACAAATACAATTGTTCTAGATCATTTCACACCCAATCGACCAATGGTCAAAAATTCATGTCTTCGTATTTTGATTATTTTTGTCTCAAATGTGGTAATAGTGCATGAGATAAAAATACAAATTTCCAAAGTTTATTAATTGTTTATTTCCAAGTCCTGAATTTTCAAATATGTCAAAGATTTTGCAATGTTTAATAATCTTTAAACAGCTGCATACTGAGGACTATTTGACCTAGAAAGTTGAAATCCGAGTTGTTTTGCTCAATTTTTTTTAATGTGTTTCATAAAATACAGTCAAACGTTGTAAATCCGGACGTCCAAAATCAGGACCTTTCTCGCCCCCCCCCCCCCCCAAAAAAAAAGAAAAATCCTAACTTTTATCTAACATATCAGCACCCAGAGTCAGCAGAAACCGGTTATGACCATGTGGGGAGGGAAAGGATTTAACCATGTGTACGACAAAGGTATTGCGGGGGCTATTGGAATTCTAATGTTAGGATCTCAAAAGAAAAGGCTGACATTTTTGAACTACTTGAGTATGTCAAATCAAAAGGACAAGAAATTGCCGAAGATGACGCCTTTGCAGTACGACGATAAAGCCCCGATAGTGTGTCAGCTCACCGAAGCTGAAATATGCAGTATGGAATTGATAAATTCCAAAACTTTGGTATCCGACAGCGAGGAGAGCGAAGAAGAAACACAAGTGGGAGATAAAATGTCAATTGACAGCTTAGTGGAAGTGATGAACACTGCAATAAAAAGACTTAAGCAAAGAGACTTTATTTCGGAGGCGGACATAATGGCGATATATAAAATAAAAGAGAAGTTACTTAATCAAAAACCAAAACTAATGAAGCAACTCACTTTAAATGAAATGTTTTGTAAAATGTTAAAATTAATAAGAAATAACTTTTAATTATCTTTATAAATCAAAGAAAACAAGTAACAAATAAGTTTTTTTAAAATTTAAATTGAATTATGTGTTTTATGATGTTGAATTCATTTCAAAATATTGAAATGATCTAAGATCCGGAATTATCGAAAATCCGGAATTGCCAAAGTCCCGACAATTCCGGATTTGCGATTTTCGACTGTATATAACAAGACCAAATAACTTACAAAATATATAAAAACTCAAAATTAGAATTTATTTTTTTGAAAAATAAAAATATATCTACCATTTTTTTCACCAATTATTATTCAAATTTCATTTTGGAAATATCAAAAACAGATATCATATGGAAAAAGATGAATCATAAAGAAAACATTCTTCTGTATCAACATTCCTCTAATGTCTGTAAAAAACACCTACATTATGTGCAGCTAAAGTACAATTTGAGAATTAAAAGTAGCCTATGTTTTTCATTTATGCAGACCAAGCTGATGCAGTAGGTTTTAAAGATCATAACGAGTCACACTCAAGCAGTAACATGTTTCCTTCCTGTTGCACCTTCAGCATTCTCCTGTAACTGAGGTCTTCAAACCTGCAGTGTTCTTAAGTTCTTGTGGAGTGCACATTACCTCGAGTCCACTGCCATCTATTTATAATTTTTTATTTCATGCAAGTTGTATTTAAACTCATGTTAGGAGTGTTAAGAGGGAAGTGGCTTTAAATTGAAAATAGATTTTAAAAAAAGGGTTAGTTTCCTGCAATCCATTCAAAAAGTAAAAACACTAGAAAGCCACAGATTTAAGAAATATTACCTTGAGGATGACAGTGGGTAGTGAAATATAACATCAGAGAAGAGAACATTCAGAGCTTCACAAAGATAATTCTTTATGCCTGGGTATAAATTCTTTCAACTAGTCATAGCTAGCAGATTTGTTTTTGACTGTCTTTGGAGTTAATCCATAATTTAACTCGATAGTGAAATGTAAATATTCCTCAGTTTCCCTATATCAGGGAATACTTGACAGAGACACAAGTAGCTTTAAATTATATATTTCCATCCTCACAGCCTTTATATTTATCCATACATCTCTTCCTAAAGTTTTTTATTATTATTATTATTATTAATATCCTCAACCAATGCTTTAACATTATCTTTTTAAATTGATGGACAGAATAGCAGCTTTAATTAACGTTGGGAATACCTTTCCTTTTTATTTTGTTCTGACTTATAGAAAAACTGCATAAAAATAAACAAAAATGGTATTGTTTATTATCTTCATTATTTTTTCATTAAACCAACTGAAGTATTAATGAGGACCAGTGATGAAGATATTTAGAAATTCAGTAAATGCTAACATAGCATTTTTTTTCTTTACATCGTTAAAGATTTTAATACATATTTGCCCAATAATATCCCAGATATAAACAGTAGCATACATGAATGGTACAATATTGCTTTGATGAAAATTTTAAATGCCTCGAGCATTTTAGGCACAGAATTTTTCAATTAAAATTATAAATCTCGCAAACATAGAAATTATTGATTAAATTCATTTAAAATTAAGTTAGAAATATGCAAGATTTAACTTTAAATTAAAAATGTTAGCCCTTTAAAATTATAAAATGGGTCAAATCTCCCATACTTGCTATGGGTCAAACATGCCCATGCAGCCATTTTATTAAAAACACAAAAAAGCACATATTAATAACTAATGTTATTACTATTTAAGTGGATAGTCTTTCAGAGCATTATTTAAGGTAGCTTTATAAACCAAAATATTTTTATAAATTTTAACATATAATTAGCACAGGTTCTTACAAATGAAAAACCAAAAATTTACTTTTCTAAGTAAGAAATAGCTTCTCTGTTTTTCTGCAAATGTCTTAAAACCTTAGTATGGTATGCAGTTGATGATTATTGAGCTGCCATCTGGTATTTAATCTTTGAAATCAGATTTTAAAAAATTTAAAAAGGGTGGGTCAAACATCCCCAGTCTTCACTACTTTTTTCAGAATAAATTAACATTTTTTTTTAGAACAACAAAGAAATTCAGTTTAAAAGAAGATTAATTAATCTTCATTTTATTATTTGCTCATCAACTTTAAGATTAGAACAGAATTTTTCTGACAAATATACTGGGGAATAAATTTTTCTTTAATTTCTACCATTTATCACCAGTGAAAAACAGGGACATGGAAAAAGTGTAAGAAGCCTTGTTTCATTCTACTTCTATTTTTTTCTGAAAACTTCTCTACAAATGTAAAGTGATTTAACTCATTTGTTAGACAATATTACTGTATTGAAACTACTATAAGGCCATTGAGAACGGAACTCATAATTTTAAACCACGTTTAAATGCAGAAAATAAAGTTAATAGATAATTTTTTAATTGGAATACCAATTACTCAATCTCTAATTAGATAAATTTTAACTAAAAACTGACCCAAATTTATATAAAACAAAGAAAAACCACTCAACTAAAATGAAATAACTACAACAATATTTTAATTTTCTTCACTAAAACTAAAAAATAACAATCAAAGTCAGAACTCATAAATAAAAAAATAATATAGTTTTATTTAGCTTTTGACAAAACAGCAGGTGTCATGTTTACAATCTGTAAATTTTCATACTATCCAATTATCTGCATATACTCTTTCTCTAGTTCTTATACAAAATTTTATTTTATAAAGGTTTATACTCAGCGAGTTTAAATATTACTGTTTTTAATACTATTTAAACCAATAGGAAGTTTGAATAGCATAAAAGTAAGCCAATATTAACTTTATCATACAGTAAGTTCTCGATTATCCGGCATTCAAGTATCCGGAAAGCTCAACCAACCGGAAAAATTAAAAAAATGAGTTTTTCTAAAAATTTTACATCCGTGCACCAAAACTTAGCACGTGCGTGCGCCGTTCCATCCACACAGACAATTTATTTTTGGAATGCAACGTCCTCTCCACACGGAGGGACATAGAAGAAAAGAAAGCAATACACAGTACTGTGACGTACACTGACTTGTTTTATGGGGGGGGGGCGCCCCCTCAAAAACAAAAGGGGGAACCAAAAAAAAAAAACTCCTCACCTTCCGTTGAAAAACGAGACCTGAAAATGAAATCAACAACAAAAAAGGTAAAGGGACAGAATCGGTAAATAAAAGGCCACAATCTCCCTCCCGCCCCCATTTTTCTTGTCACACTCAACTATCCGGACTTTTCAAATATCCGGAAATCGGCATTTCCCGAGCATGCTGGTTAGTTAAGCTTTTACTGTACCTATATTAAGATTATAGTTATTTAAGGATAACATTTAAGTTTTGACAATATCTAAAATATTTTATATTTATTGCAAGAACAGAGGGAGAAGCATACACACAAGAGAGCAGGTGTCATTTCCAATATTTATTATTTATATTTTAATAAATTCAAAAAAAGCACAATGGTACTAAATAATCCTCAAAAGACCAAACAATTTGTAAGATAATTTATAGATTTTAGACATATACAAACTCTCCAAAATAATATTTTTCTCTACTCTTGCATAACAGAATGCAGTGAAACTTAAAAGATTATAATATGCACTTATTTAAAATGCTTCAACTTTTAGAACTTTCTTTCAGCTTTTAGAATTCATTTTGTACTTCATAACAGAAAAGATGTCGGAGAAGATACAATCACTTTTATGCAGTTTAATGAAAAGCTTTTTTAGTTAAGTATAACATGAGTTTCTCAAACTAAACAACAACTAGTGTTATATTTCAATTCTGCATTTGATATGTAGTCTTTTTATAGAATCTTACTCCGAATTTTTTCTACAAAATTGCCCATGCACTTAAGTCAAGCCCTTAGAAGGAAATCCGTGACTTTTTCGTGATCAGTAAAATCCTGTTTGTGATTCTATATGGAATGTGTATGGAAATTCCGAGAAAAAGGTATGGGGAAATTGAAGTGCAGAACAGGAACGTTGAAATTAATTAATAGAATTATTTGATGTAAAGAATTGCCAGAAAAAATGATTTTGCGCGATTTTAAGAGCATCGATTAAAAAGCATTGTACTTACCGATGCAGTCGGTTGCAAAAGGGTCTGAGGTGTCAGTCCAGTACCAGCCGTATAGGGCTGTATAACACTAACTCCAGTTCTTTGCTGTTGAATGTGTTGAGGACTCTGGAGTAAATTATCATGTTGTTGTGGCTGAAGAGGCGAATTTCCTAATTGTCTAGTAAGTTCTTGAATATGTTGCTCTTCTACAGGATCCGGTTGAGATGGAACCGATAGTGGAGTACCCAAACTTATAAATGGGCTATTCATGTTGATAAAGTTACGAAAAATTAAAATCTATATATAGAAATTCAGTTAGTTTGATTAAACAACTTTAAGAATCTTGCATTCTTCTTTCTCAACTTTGATAACTCATGTAATAATTCCTAACTTGAAAAACAACACAGCATCAACAAAACAGAGCATACAAAATTTTGTTGCTTTCAAAATGGAGGTTACAGTTAGAGGCACAGAGAAGGTTTCTACTTCTCTGTGGTTAGAGGGTCCTTACGCTTCGTAGTTTCTTCGATTTCACAACTTCATAGTCTCTATTTTTGTAAAACTCAGTACAGTATTTTTATTTTAATTCACACAATATCATTTTTCATTTACTAACATTAACTGCAATTGAACTTGAAAATTAAAACGGAATTAAAAGTATTATTAAAGAAAAAATATATTTATGACGTCATTCGAAATATTGCGTTGAAGTCTCTTCTTTTTGTTTCTGTCTTCTGTTTGTTTTTCCAATGGGAGAGGGATTTTCGTTTCTACCCGAGTGAAAAATAAATCTGTTTCACATTCGGGTTTTCGTCTTAGCAATAACTCTGCGCCAGCATGATTGTGAGAATAGTTCCTATATTCATATTATTTATGTTATTATAATAACTTCTTATATAATTTTTTTACTGACAATTTTTCTGTATTCCTTATAAGATAAAATTGGTTGCATTTTGGTACTGATAAAAATTCGTGATATTATGAATAATTGAATTTTCTCGAGTTTCATCCCAGTATTTCAAGTTTTATTCAATCCTGTTTTTTTCGCATCGGTGAAGAAAAAAATTTTGAGTTTATTGACCACCTGTTGTTCTTTTTCGCTAAATTACTGAATGGTAAAGAAGTAGCTTGTAGTTTTAGTATGAAACAATTATTTTAAGAAATTCGTAGTTTTTTAATTATTAAAACCTTTGTTCGTCATTAAAGTATTTTATTTATTATGATACTTCGAAAACCGAAACTGGTTTCCATGAATATTATAAAATGCATGTTTTTTTATTCAGAAATCAACATAGGGTAGATGCTCCAGTTTTGGCCACCTTAAGAGAAATTTTGAAATCGAAATTTCACAGTGGATGACTGTTTAAAGCATATTAAATCATACTTATACTATTCTGTAGCAAATTTTATTGGCTTTCTGCTAGTTATAAAATTTTTCTGAAGAATATTTTAAATTTAGAGTTATGAATTTTTAAATAAATTAACCCAATTTGCACCAGTTTTGACCACACTAATATTTAACAGACATTTTAATGAATTTTAAGTAAAAATAAATCATTTTTATGCTGCAATATATATTTAAGTACATTATTTCTGTTATTTTAAATGATTTTTTTTTGATGAATTTATAAAGATGTGTAATAAAATTTGCCTGAGCTGATTTTAGCTGCAGATTTCAATTTTATAAAAAAGAAACAGGAATGCAGAAAACAATTTTATTTGGTTGATAAAATACAAACCATAATTTTATTTGGTTGATAAAATACAAACCATAATTTAATTTGGTTGATAATATGCAAACTATATATGCCCGCATATTTTTTTTTTTTTTTTGATAAAATATGAAACAAAAAATGGTGAGAGGAATAACCTTGTATTGCAAAAGCATAGAATTTTTTTTAAATCTTACAAATCAAGAATTTGCATTATTATACTCACTAACAATATCCACAAATATTTATTTTAATGATTTTTAATTGCAACATTAATCAAATTCATCAGAATCATTTTTAAAATTAGAGCAATCCATGCATATAAAAGAATATTCCTCATCACTCGATTCAGGTTCCTCAAGTTGAAATTTTCTAACATAAATGTGAGGTAAGCATTCAAAATGGAGATGTTTTTGACATTCCATTTTGAATGGCCTTAACTGCATTACCAACTTTAGATGGCAAGTAGCAAAATTTTTTTATGGAAATGCTACCTGCCTTCTTATTTTCAATTGGAGCCATTACTATGTAAAATGAAAAGAAACAAAACTAAATCGATTACTTTTATTTTAGAAAAAACTAGATCAGTTGCTTTTATTTTAGAAATAAAATTAAGTTAGTTGCTTTTATTATAGAAATAAAACTAAATTAGTTGATTTTATTTCATCCAGGTATTCTTAAATTTATGTAATGGCTAAAAACACAATACTGAAGTTATGTGGCCAAAATGGGAACATGTAGTGTTCCACTTTTGGCCACCTGCATGGCCAAAATTGGCACATATAGTAAATTTAAAGTACCAGTTATTAGCTACCACCCATTTAATATTAAAAATAATTAATTTTGATATGAAATCAGAATAAAAGAAACCTTATCTCATAAACCCTAAGGGTAATCAGTTTTAGATTAATCTTTTAATTCTGAGAGCTTCATGATGAAAAATTTCAAATAATTTTCCCTTAACAGTTGTGAGTATACAATACATGATCATGCATTTAATTTTTTTACAAGTCACATGTTTGAGAAAAATGAACCAATCAGATTGAAAATAGTAAAATAAGGATTGTTTAAAGTATTGGAATGCTTCTTATTAGTTAATTTGAAATTCCTGGTTAATTATTGGGAAAACAGATCCAATGTGGCCAAAACTGGAGTATCTACCCTAAATATTAATTAAAAATTCAGCGAAAATTATCTATTTAAAAGTACTTTGATTGGATTTTGAATTTTTAGAAAAATATAGATTCTTTAGCATTTCTTTCTTTGAAATGATTATTTACTTTTTTTTAAATTTTAAGTCATATTAATTCTAATAAAATAATTTAGGTACTCATTAGGATGAGAAAAATCTTGCCACATAAGTTCCTGATTCCAGATTTTCAGTATGCATGCTCTACTCTGCAGAAAAGCAGGCCTCTTTCATTGTCTCATGTTAATCTTAAAGACAGTTGTAAAATTCTGATTGCTGGTGGTGGAACTGGAGGCATTACAATGGCAGCAAAAATGCTGAGGCTTGGTGAAAAAAATGTTACTGTTATAGAACCCTCAGAGGTAACATATTTTTATATCATTATACTTTTAAAATTCTTTAGTTTAAAATATTATTTTCTAAAATTATAAGCTATGTTGATTCTATGTTGATGTTTTAGTTTTTTTAGCATGTGATCATTTACTAGTTTCTGTTTGTCTAAATATACATTTTTTATGAAATTAGTTTATTGAAGTAAATTCATTTGCAAGTTCATTTTCATGATTTTATAATCCAATAGCTCAGATCTCTTCTACCTGTTTTAAAATATTCAGGATACCCCCTTATGATACCCTGATTTAAATTATTCATCATATAATTTAATATTATGGTTATTTTGTAAAACATAACATTATTTCCATAACATTACACATGTAATGTTGTGGATGATTTTGTATTCAAAGAAAGTAGTGGGCAATAAAAAAAATATTTTTTGCAAAATATTTTGCTTTTATATCCTTTTTAAATTGTAGTTTTTAGAGCAGTTTACTGTAAACTAATAAGTTACTAAAAAAGTTACTGTAAACTACTAAGTATTACTAAAAAAAAGTGCTAACATGTGATAATTTACTAGTTTCTATTTATCTAAATATCCTTTTTTCATGAAATTAATATATCTGTCCTGAAGCTCAGATAATCAATAATAAAAGCTCTTCAATCTGTTGTATAATATTCAGGATATCCCCAAATGATTATGTTGATTTAAATTATTCATACATATGTGCATATGATGCTATAGATGATTTTGTATTAGGATGAAGGTTTTATTTTCCGGCGTATGCTCCAGAACAGGGTTCTTGGCTTGTGCCGGGTTACCAAAATCAAATCGTGAATATCTCACAAAAGTCTAAAATCTGCCTGAAGCAACCAAGAAGGCTAAAATAGCCTTAAAAATATAGGGCAGATTGTCAACAAAATATTTTAATTTTTTTTTTAAATTGTGGGGTTGTTTGAGTAGTTCCATGTTTAATACTTTTAAGATTTGTTTTGATTTTTAAAAATTTGAGTTTTGATATCCGTTCCATCACCATTGTTTGCAGGGAGCTCAAAAATACATTGTATGCTCTAATAAAAGCCAAGCTTGAAAAAGGGTCAAAGACTGGTAACAGCCCGATTATATCAAATAAAAAGAGAAAATATTAGAGAGAGTGTATCACACAATTATATTTCTGATATTCAATTTCATGTCTTATAGCTTTTATTTTAGTATTTCTCTCCCAATCATTCTGTCTGTTGATAGGGGTAGCAACTGAAAGGTTTTATAACTGCTAAAAGTGATGCATTGATTAGCAATATGCTTTGCATTAATTTACATGAATTCCTAAGTCTGAAAAATAAGACTCAAAACAAATCAGCATCACAGTCGAGGAGTGCATCTCTTAGCGATTAACAGTTGGTGAAACAAAGTGGAAGGAAGCAAAATCGCTCCGGATTCTAAAGTTTAACTAAAATATCTTCTGCAAAACATTATTTCATAACATAAACCCATTGTGTCCTGCAAAATCATTGTTTATATTCCTTTCATCTCTCCCCTGTCTCTTTCATACACTCGCAACACTAAACCAAAAAGAAAAAAACATTCTAGTGTACTCTTGCCTAGTTATTTCTATGGTTGAAATCATTTTTAAAAATAATTGATGCTTCTCATTGTTTGTTATTCAGACACATTACTATCAACCCTTGTGGACGCTTGTTGGTGGACATAAAAAAAGTTTTCAAAGTTCATGTGTTCCCACTAGCAGAGTCATGCCCAAAGGAGTTAATTGGGTAAAAGATAAAGTTGTAGCGTTTGACCCAGCTTCAAATGCTGTTCACACAGAGAAAAATGGGAAAGTAAGTATTATAAATACTTCAGAAAAGTGTAACATATTACTTTAAAAAAATTTTATTGCTTTAAGTATACCATCGCTTCTTAATGTTTTTCTTATGAGTTGTTCAAATACTTGACCAGCAGCACTAGTCTAGTACAACTGCTGTACTAACAATTTATCGCTAAATGATTTAGATTTCATTTTCCCCATTGACCTAATCTGTCTTTCCTCTCATCACCTGGCAGATCATTTTCTTCTCCTCTTTTATTCAATAGTCCCATGTCTACCCAACTGCACAGTGACACATAACAGATTACAGGAACAGGGAGATGAGGAAGCTTTATTCAGTCATCCCATGTATGAAGGGTAGACTGGTTTCTAATAAGAAGAAACAAGAATAGTGACTCCACAGGTGATTGAGGGAGACCATAGATCTGATCTTCCAATTAATCGAAAATTGGCCCCTTCCTATTTCTTCATCAAAATTTCTATTTTAAGAGGATACTTGGGATTTGTAGGGACTAGAGGATACCTCAAAATATGCCCTGCTTCATCATTGACTCGGATCAGTTAGTTGCAAATGATACTGCAGGCAAAAAGTTAAACAATAAACATTTATTTCATATTTTAACAAGGTATATTGTGCAAAATGAACTCGATCAATTGGAACATTTAAACAAAAATAATCTGCAGAATGATACATCTCGTATCGAAAGTTACCATGTACACAAGAATCTTGGTGAATAGAAGAGCACTTTCAGTGAGGAGTGAAGGGCCTACAGGTACATCTGGATTACTACATAGCTGATTATTAACAAGCTGCAACCAATTGCAGATGAGGGAAATCTAAACCAGTTGGAAAGGCTCATGCTCCGCTTAGGCGAGATAGCTAACACCGTCTGTTAGATCCAACCAAGGAGGCTCATTCTTCACTGAAGTGAGTTGCCTTATACTGTGTTGCTGCTCTCTCCCCTTCTGCCAGAAATGGCAAAGGCACTCGTATAAATATGTTGACCAATAGTGCATGCGCAGAACAATTGCACCTTCTTGGCATCTTGTATGAGATAATAAAATTCTACCTGCCGTCTCGTGGCAAGGTGAGAGATGAAATGCAATGGCAAGCAAAAAGGTTTGAGAGGGTGGCTGCTACAGATTTCTTCTAGCCTGTAATCTGAAGTTTAATGGCAACATCTTGTGCACATGAGTTTGAAATTTAATATATATATATATATATATTATATAAAGTGTTGAATATGTATTCCTTAATATGGTATTATTTGTATTGTGATTGTTTGACTAGAACTTCTTTTTATTGCATGATATGCTGAATGTTTCTGAAGCTTAGATATGTAATTGAAGGGGGAAAAAAATGTGTTGTTGCATGTTATGTCTTTAAATTGTCTTCGTGTTATATCTTTTTTCAATATATTTGGTGTACAGTATTATTCCAAACCTTATTTATTTAATTTGATCCTTTATTGTCATTTCCATGAGATCTTTCAGATTTTAACAGTAACTTTAAAAAAGTGTAATATTTTGCAGATCATTTAGTTTATGGTTACAAAAATGGCACTAATTAATAAATTGATGTGTATTTGAAAAGTAGTTTTGAATTATATAAATTATACTTATGATGTGTATATGTATATTTTTTAGCATTAGGTATGCATTTGATATAAACTTTAATTATAATATGAAAATGCATTGTGTTATAGTATCAAGAAGATACATATGCATTTGTTCATAATAGCAGATAAACATATACTTCCAGATCATTCAGTCATAAATAAATTTTGGTGTTTAAATCTTAAATTTAAGTTGCCATAAGAACTTTTATGATATTTAATTTCTTATAAGAACTAAACTTTTCTATGAGTATTATCTGTTGCTTTAATTTTGTTTTATGTGTTATGAAACTAATGTTAATCATTGAAAAGAAAAGTTTATTATCAGTAATCTTTAAGTAAAATTAATTCATAAGTTCAAACAAATAAGTTATAACTAACATTTGTAAGATCCTGAATATTTAGTATTTAAGAATGTTTCTTATTTTAAAAAATTTAACACATCTGTAATTTAAATAATTTTTTGAATTAAACATTTTATCTTTTTTAGTTCTTTCTTACTTTTTTACTTTCTCGTATACGAAGTATACAAAGAGAAAGTATTGTAATCGTCAAAAGATTCGAACTCGAGATTTCGACGAATCTCCACGTTTTAGACCTCCCTGATTCCGAAAAACACAATTTTGTAATTATGTCTGTCTGTGTGTGTGTCTGTGAACACGATAACTCGAAAACTATTAGAGCTATGGGGATGAAATTTGGTATGTGGTCTTTAAACATAATTTGTAGGTTTCTATCAAATTTTGGACAAAATCCATCAACGGGAAGTCTGTCTGTCTGTATGTTCAAGGTCATGCGAACGCTATAACTCAAAAACTTGAAAAGCCAGATGGATAAAATTTTATACACAGTTTTATCGTCATGAATGTAGGTCCGTATAAAATTTTGGGCCAAATCCGTCAAAGGGTTGACTGTCTGTCGGTCTGTATAATCGCATACTTGTTCAGTTTTGAAACTAACTCCCTGCGCATGCCTACTGATGGCAATGCCTGTGCAAAGAAGGACGCTCCGAAACTTGGCAGTTTGCCAATAACCAATTCTGGAGTGATTTTGTAAGGAAGCAAACATTTAGGGAATCTCGCCAGGTCCTGTTGCGCAAAAGAATGAGCAGAGGATTTGAATTTGTTTTGATCCTTCAAACCACGCGTGGTTCCAACTTTGGCTTACTTGCGACGGAAGTTTATTTGACGTCTTTTATTATTCTAGTTTTCTCTACATGTTTTAGGAGTATACGAGAAAGTTTAAGGGAGACCACTCCCACTGGTTAAAATTATTTCTTGTATACTGTATTGTATTTTGCATAACTATGCATGACATATTCTTTTCTTTTTTCCATCATAATCAAATGGAATCATTTGTTTTTATCCTGCATAATATTCATTCATTAAATATTTGGAAAAGTGCATGGGTTTTTGTTTCTTAAAAATGCATGTTTAACATTTTGAGTTTTGATTTGTCAACTTTTTATGCATATTATTATTTTTGCATTTTGTTTCAGATTCAGTATGACTTTTTAATTGTCGCTTTAGGAATAAAACTTGCCTATGAAAAGGTATGCATGATTTCAAATTAACAAGAAAATTGTATTTTCTATATGAAGTAAAAATGATTTTCTGCATTAAAATTTTAATACATAATTTTTAAATTGCATGCAGTATTAACTTTTTCTTCATTTCCAGTAACACAAAGATGTTGTCAAATGTCATAAAAAATATTGTAACAATGTTGTAGAGTTTCTTGTGCTATTTGGAAAAGGATTGCATGTGTGTGTTGTTCTAACTTACAGAGTTTGTGTCTCTCCAAATAAAATACTTTTACCAATTATAGTTCCCCTTTTGTTTGAAGTATAGATAAAGGGTTTGCCTGAAGCATTTAGCACTAAAGGAGTTTGCTCAATCTATAGCTCACAATATGTGGAGAAAACTGCTAAAGCAATGGAAGATTTTCAGGAAGGAAATGCTATTTTCACACAACCTTTAAATCCAATTAAATGTGCTGGTGCCCCTCAAAAGATCATGTATCTTGCAGAAGAGTATTTTACAAAGGTAAACAAATCTAGTTATTATTTTATCGTATTTCATACAATATAATATAAATTATGGATGCTTTTTCATTAGCTTGAAAGTGGCTGTTACCAGCCATAAATCGTGACACAATTTTTGTAATTGTCGCAGTCGCAAAAAAAAAATGTGCAATAAATTTTCTCTGTATATTTAGCAAAAAAATAGACTGTTTTGCAGCATAATGATGTTGTATTTCATCGTTTAACAAGCAACACTACCTATCTCAATTTTTTGAAATTTCGAAAGAAAATACTCAATCTTTCGCTGCCAATAATGAATATTTTTAAATTTTATTTCGCATCTTATAGGAACATATGGTCTCGTGTTTATATCAGGTGTTAAAAAATTCAAAAATATTCGTTATTTATTGGTTGCAAAAAAAATTGAGTATTTTTTTCCTCTTTGAAATTTCACAAAAATTGAGATAAGTGATGTTGCTTGTTCAGCAACGATTTGGTATATTTGGCCTATATTTTAGTTGCCTTTACTAACCAAAAAGTGGCAAGTTGCAAGTTATTTTATTAAATGTCTTGTGTATTGTCATTAGTTTTTGAATTGCATGGTAAAGATCCAGCCCTGTTTATTATCATTTTTAGGGGACAACTGTTTTACTTACCAACAATAAAAAAAGATAATCGTAATACATTGTTTTCTTTGTTGCTGTGTTTTAAGTCTTAGTCACACTTCCACCATTTTAAACTACTTGCTAGTGTCCTGAGTTCCAAAATATGGACTTCGAGGATCTTAAGTGACCATTTGATAGTTTAAGAATTAATTATTTACAATATCACTTGGTTGTTTTTTTTTTTTTCTAGATTAAAACGTGTTTCCACTCTTATAGAAACAAATTAGAGCTGAATCTGGTAGATTTTTATATGGGGAAATCATCCAATGTCACCATTATGAAATAGAATAGAGAAACCTTACCTTTAATTTATAAAAGTATATTTTCAATTATAAGAGAATATCTTCACAATTTGTTGTGCAAATATTGTCTTTTTGATTTGCATGTTTTTAATATTATTTATTTATTTTACTACTTGTCTTTTAAAAATAAAATTTCAGTCATGTCAGTATACTCAGTTCTATTGCAATTTGTTTGTTGTAACTGTTGCATTTTCCTTTTTTAGACAGGAAAAAGAAATAAAGCAAATGTAATATTCAACACAGCTTTGCCTGTCATTTTCTCCTGCAAAAAGTATGCTCAAGCTTTAGAACAAGTTGTAAAGCAAAAAAACATAAGTGTCAATTATTGCTACAATCTTATTGAAGTCAAACCGGAATCTAAAGAAGCTGTGTTTCAAAAACTTGGTAAAGAAGGCTCATCTGGAACTGAAATATTTAAGGTTTTCTTTCTCTTACATTAATTTTATGTATTAATAAAATGTTTAAATTTGGTTATTTGAGAAATAATATATTTAGGGCATTTTTATGTATTCTTTACATTTATAAGCTTTAAACTGAACTATTAAAATATTGTGATGTGCATGAAAATAGAAAGAGTTTAAGAAATTAATCAGATAATTAAAAAAATTTGAATATGATGTTAAGTAAATGTTTTTGTAATTTAAAAATATTGTTACATTTTTTTTTAATTTGATTATGAATGAGGTAATGAAAAACATAATGAAAGAGCCTTTATAATTCTGCGAAAATATCATAGTCTGTTCAAGTAAATAGATATTGAGCTATTTGTTCAGATCCGGTATCTGAAATTGGAAGTGTTCTGTAATTATGGATTTAAAGATTCTACTCTTGAAACAACTATAAAATGTAATTGCTAATACTTGCAATATCTTCATTGTTTGTTAACATTACATAAAAGATATTTTGATTAATTTCTCACTTTTTGTGTTATTATAACTTGTAAATTAAGTTTGTAAATTGAAAATATTAGAAGTGATAGCCTAGATGTGTTTGGTAAACATAACTGATTCTTGTAAATGAGTGTTTTTGGGAAAGGTGAACAGTTTTGTAATGAGATTATAGGCATTTAAAATATTTTGTTATTTTTTCATTTACTACCACAAGAAAATACTATGGATATATCTGTACCTCAAGGTAAAACTCTCCCGAGTCCAATTTTGCTGATTTTGATATTTTTATTATATTATCCTGAATATATCTTTGGATGAGCAATGGGTCGTAGCAGTTGGTTAAAAAGAACAGAAGGTAACTACTATAATAAAATAAGTTGGACATTGCAGTACATTACACGCTGGAACTTCTTTTAGCTCTCCCATAAAATGTTAAATTCTTACTTGCAAATGTTTACCTCTGACGTAAAGATAATGATATCCCATAACTATTGTAAGGATCTGCTCTAAGGCAAATCACAAAAAGAGCGATGTCTGGCCAAATGTTACAAAACAGGGTGAGGTCAAGGTCTCTCCCCGTCACCAGAGAGAATAGAAGGAGGGGGGAGGAATCAAGAGAAGGAGGCAACAATGCGTCTCGTCGTTTTTTGTTGTCGTTGCAACAGCTATAATGCATTTGGCCGTCCAGGCTATCTTAACCCACAATTTAAAATCGAAATTCTTGTAAATACATGTAAACTATTTTGTAAATTAAATATTTAGTCTAAGAAACTGGTGTTTCTGAATTATTATGCCTAACAGGCATTCATCCGCAGTGATTCAACGAAATTAAAGAAAGATTTGCCAAGACCGGGGCAACCAAGGAATGAGCAGGAACCAAATAGAGGGGCCACTCTATTTATACTAATATGAATGTAGGTTCTGAATAGTTTTGAAATAGCCTTAATCTATTTTTGGAATGCAGTAGGACCCCGGTAATCCGGACGAATTCAGGCACATGCACGTCCGGATTAGCGAGTTTTTAAAAAAATAATGTAAGACACCTTTTTCAAAAATTGTATGTATAGGTACTATGGTATATTTGTATGAACTAACATTGTATGGATAAATTGAATGAACATGATACAGCATGAGCATGATATGTACATACATAATTACTACATATGCAAGTGAATGAACATAATCAGTGTTCAAAAAAGTCATTGAATTTTTCTTTGCGTAGCCATTCCAATTTTTAATTCAAATGCGCAGTCTCTTAAACGTCTTAGGGGGCATAATTTCGTGTGCTTCAAAATTTTGCTCTGTAGCCCACTGTAATGAAGTGTTGAGTGCCGCCCCAGCCTCAGAATGAGGAATTTTGATGGGGTTTACAGGGGTGATGTCATCATCATCATCTTCTGCTGTTACCGTCCTAAAAATTTCATCGTCTGTTAAAATTTTATTTCGAACCAAACCGTCGTCAGCCTCAGCAGCCCACTGGAGGACTTCAGTATTAAACATTGGGTTCGTGTTTTGTAATTGGTTAATGAGTGATGCAAGCTGAATTTCTTCAGTTTGCATGTTTTCTTCAACTTCAGAACCAATAAAATTGGGAAGCAAATTTTTCCACGACTTGTTGATCAGCAATGTAGACACAGATGCCCAACAGTTAGCAAGACTGAACACGACATCTTTTAAATTTACATTTTTCTGTGCTTTTTCCAAGTTTTCATTGTGCAGAGGATCATTGAGAATCATCGTAAGAAGCAACTTGCAATATCCCAGCTCAATATTTTGAATAACGTTCTGATCTACGGGTTGGATCAGCTTAGGATTCGGGTTTGCATCATTCTCCACGGACCATTCGGATTACCGAGGCTTCCGGATTAGCGCGTGTCCGGATTACCGGGGTTCTACTGTACTAATCTGTTTGATATTGTGATATATTTTGCTAATGTTTAAAATATTTTTTGTGCATAGTTTTCCTGCTCATTAAAGTGCTTTTCAATCATAACTAGAGGGCATATCTTACTTATAAAAATATTTTTTTTTGATCTTTCACTTGCAGTATGAAATGCTCCACGTCACTCCTCCTATGGTTCCTCCTCCTTCCATAAGGGAGAGCCCTCTGGTGTTTGGTTCAGGATTTATGGATGTGAACAAGAATACTCTTCAGTCAACAAAGTTTGAAAACGTTTTCGGCATAGGAGATTGCACGAATGTACCAACGTCTAAAACAATGGCAGCCGTCGGTATGTAACTGTTTTATGTATCTAGGTATTTTCTTGCATAATACCAGTGGCTACTTTAACCCATCAGGCATGGGCCAATCCAGGTGAAAATTGGGGCTGTTCTGCGGCCCCTTCACAAAATTCCACTTCATAAGACTCAAATTCATGTGAAATATAGAAATATGACTGCTAAAATTGAAGGCTTTACATGATAAAAAAAAACCTGGATCAACCCCTGTCAGAACTGTTAAAATACATTTTCTATGCTTTCTTGTTTTATCAGTGGAAACACTTAAAACTTCTCATTTCTTTATAAGAGAAAGGGAATAATTAATGCAAGCTGATTTTATGTCAATGAATTTAAGGTGACTAGGGTAAATTTAATTCATTTTTATTGCTAAGACGTGTGTATATTTTGTTTTAAAAATTCTAATAATTTATTTGAAACTGTTTTATTCGTGTCAACTCTTTGATTAGTAACTTGTGGTTTTCCATTCTGAAGTTATAAAATCTGGCATCACTAGTTTTCACCCTCTTCCCTTCATTTGCTGTTATAGCCATATGAACTTGTAATCTGTAGTCGAACTATAGTCGTGGTCCATTTCTTAAATTTTATGATGCAACATGAGTTCACATTATAAACCAACTTTCTCTTTTACAAAATATCCTGACCAGCAATATTATACATATAAAATAATTAAAGAAACCATTGGAATGAGTTGAATCAACACTTTTCTAAATGAACTTTTTGAGAGTTAAAATCAAAAGTGTAGTATTTAACGTTATCATTGCTAATATAATGGCCCAGATCTGTCTCTCGGTAACACTTTGATGTCGCCAACAATAAAATTTGCGCCATAGCACTGCAAGACATTAAACAGCATTATTTCATTGTTAGAGCACTAATTTTCAGTAATTTTAAATTTAAAAAAGTAATTGTCGTTCTAATTTCAAATTTGGTAGCTCTAAAATAGTGAAATAAAATTTGCCATTGATTGATATAAAATTTATCTCGCTATGATCAATAGTTCCCGAGAAATTTTAAATTATATTAACCATACATTTCAAATTAATTTCCATTTTTTAATAGACAATAGTAAATCACATCAGTGGTATATCATGTGCGTGATATAGTTTGGATGCCACGATGCATCTGATTATTTATTGCAGTCGTGATGATATAATTTGATAATATTTTGTGGCAACATTTGACAAGCAGAGAAGTGCTTTGTTTTGATTAGAATTTTGAAAAAGAATTCCTTTGAAATTTTAACTTTTGGCTATGTTTGACAAACTGAGAATTACATGGTTATTGAATTATTATGTACTTATTTTGTATATATTTTTTACTATAATTTAATATTTTACAATCGTGAATTAGTTTACTATATTTTTTTCGATGAATACCGTTGAAGAATCCATTGCGAAAAGACGGCGGATGACAAAGGAAAGCAAGATGGTTAGCGAGGTATATATATTTATTTTAAACACATCAAATTTGACTGGAAATCTCTCAAATGAAGAGGCAATTTGCACCTGTCATACCATGATGGGTTATTTTCTAATTATTATTATCCCAATCTCCACATAGTTTATCTTAAGGAAAAATTCCTTCACTGATAGGAGATATCCGACACTTTCAAACTGAATATATAAACTTTACTAATTAGCTGCATGAAAAGAAAGAAAGAAATAGGCAAATTATTAACTCTGATTGAAATATGGCATTTATTTTCAGCCGGTCAGAGCGGTGTTGTGGCGCAGAATCTCAAACTGGCAATGAAAGGAAAGATTCTTACTCAAGGGGTAGGTTTATTTTGAAAGATATCTGTAAATTAATTAATTTTATTTGAAGTTTAATTTGGCTCTCATTGGATTTTTGTGTTAAATATGTGTAGTATATAATTGCTCTAATAAATATGAATTTTGTATAAGACTATTATGAAAGAAATGATACTCTCTTAAGTTAAAATCTGATTACCAAATATATCAAATTGTGTTTATCGTAATTTTATATTTAGAAATATCTTACACTATCCTGTCTGCTATTTGTCACTTCAAAAATTCTTTCTCTATTTCAGGGTTCACACGCGTCCTTAAAAGTCCTTAATTTTACATTTAGTCCTTGAAAATCCTTACAAATCCTTATTTTTATGCCCCATTTTTAAAAAGTCCTTGAAAGTCCTTACTTTTTACTCTGCCAGTATTAAAAAATTGAAAATTTCACCGATTATCGTTTTTCTAATTCCTCCTTCTCGGCGGCTCTCATCTCGGTAGACGTAGCTTTTGTGGAATAGGGGGGACGACACGGCTCGTGTTCTACGAATCCATATCCATCGTATACATTTGGGAAATAAGGGAGGAGTTACAGATGGCCTTTATTGGCCCATGGTTTCATAGGAATGATTGTGAAAAGTGCTGTAACCATTTTTAGAACAGTATCAAAGTGATAAACCTTTAGTTCCATTTTTTGCCAGTGATGTTTTAAAACTTGTTAATGATTACATTCAGCATTTAAAAATTTTGAAGCCAGAGAATGAAAGAATTGAGAAACCTGAGACTTTATGCAAATTCAACTTCAGTGACCCAAACTTTTTACAAGTTTGGAAGATTATCAAAATGGTATTAATACTGTCACACGGACAAGGAGGTTTTTCGGTGAACAAGGCCCTGGAAATAGAAAATTTGAAAGATGCTTCATATATTTCCCAGCGTCTAAATCATGAATTTATTAAGCTGTCTGTGGCTATGTATGACTTAAAAATTACTAAAGAAATGAGGACGGCTGCCACCTCAGCTAGAGCAAAATACATGCAGTATTTAGAAAGTGAAAGATCCAAAGAAAAGACTGAAACAAAACAACTGAAACGAAAAGCTCTAGAGGAGGAAATAGATTTTTTAAAACAAAGGAAAATGTTCCTCCAAAAGGACATACACCAAACAAATGAGGAAGCAAATGATTTAGCTAATGAGGCTAAAAAGTCAAAGGACATAAATTTATTTATTCAATCGCATGAATTAAGAAAAACAATTACTGAAGAAGAAATTAAAATAAATACCTTGGATGTAAAATTGAATGAAAAAATTTGGGATTAAAAGATATTTAATTTGATTGCCAGTTTCATGGGTTTTTTTCATAAATTTATAACTCATATTTTTAGGAGTTTTGTTGTGTTAAATTTGTAATGTATCTTCTATGTTTTATATTATACTTTATCATCTAATAGGTTGAATTTGCAAAAATGAGACATTTTATTTAAAAATATGTGCGACAATGCATTAAGTTTATTCAATTTAGAGGTTCTTATTTTTTTGGGTTTTTTAGTCCTTAAAAGTCCGTGATTTTCTTTTAAGGAAATGTGTATGAACCCTGTATTTAATAGTTTAATGGTGTTTTTATTTCAGTATTATGGATATACTTCTTGTCCTCTTGTTACTGGATACAACAAAGGTATTTTAGCAGAATTTAATTATGAAATGCTTCCCGAAGAAACCTTGCCAATTGATCAAGGCAAAGAGCGTGTTTTGTTTTACTACGTAAAGAAAGACATTTTGCCTATTCTCTATTGGAACTTTATGTTGAAGTAAGTATTACTCTCATTAGGAATTTAATGTGGATATCAAGTTTTCAGTCCCATCCTAATATTTCAAACAGTTGAGAATACATTTTATTTCATTTGTTAAACATGTATGTAATTCATTGTTTTTCTCTGTGTTGTAAACAAGAGTAGCTTTGGTCACTTCAATACTATATTATTATTCTTTTAACTGAAATTTTTTTATTATTTTCTTAACTTTTCATCTTACAAATTCTATAAATGTTCTTTGCATTCATACAAAAAATGAAATGAAAATAGTTTTAATTGTGTTATTGTTAGACCTAAATGGGTGACAGTGGGACTTACAAAACCTTTAGTATATGTTAAAACTTTACTGTACCAGTGTCGCCTTTCGTTCTTATTTATAAATGAATATAAAAGTACTTCTGATCATATTCTTCAACCATGGGGGAAAGAACGATAAAGGCCAAATGTTCGTGCTAATAGAACTTGCAAAAATGTTTCTAATAGTTTTTATTTATGAATTACAGATTCAGAACTCAGTGCTTAAGATCAATCAGCACTTAAAATATAACAATTACAAAATCAAAGAAATGTATGAAAGGAGAAAAATATTCTTGCATATCAGTATTGAAAATCTGTCTGTTAGAAGAAATAGATTGGTGCTCTGCTATTTTAGTAACTATGTTCTCATATCTCGCCAGATCCTATCCTTGTTCTCTTACCATATCCAAAATTCCTTTTTCTGTTACATGCAGCCTACCCCACCTTCCTGGTCACAAATATCCGAATCGACAGTTTTGGTCCAATAATTTTTCCCTGATAAGTGAGAATCGCATAGTCTCCCATTTGGAGATCAGCTTAAAATTCACTGTATACTGATGTCTAAGTAAAAAGGAAATGTGCACTAATGTTATCCTGTGATTCGCATTGTAATTAATATGTTTGTGATCAGAATTCAGATAATATCTATATGCATGTCTACCTGCATTACATTAGCTAATCAGTCTTCAATTACTGTCATTATGAAATCACTCCATAAACATTTAGATTTGAATACAACCATTGTCTTTTATTCAGTCCACCATTTCCAAAGTCATCCAGACTTTATTTTATCATTAATATTTAGGATATAGGAAAAAGTAATGGTAATACTGTACAGTAGAAGTACTTGCAATTACTAAAAAAAAAAAAAAAAAATTACAACGATTTTTTTTTTTTTTTTTGTGCTGTGACATCACTCTGAACACTATACAATATTTTACACTACGGTGGTTCTACATTAGATACTTTATATATCTATAATAACTATATATACTTTAACTATATATATATATATATATATAACTATTATGTCTTCGATAACTATATATCTTCTATAAAGCATTTGTAAAAGTATTTACATGCTGCATATGATGCTGCATGTGCTTGTTGATGAATCAAGGACTTCAACAAAATGAAACAAAAAAATCGCCCACAATGACTTACAAAAAAATTCTGAAATAAAACAACAAAAGATACACATTTTATTGATTATCCACTATTTATTTTCTTCAGCTAATGAATGACATTTCAACTGTAGAAGAACAATACAAGAATGCTAATCCAAATAATATTAGACATTGCAATCGTGAAACATGATCATTATATACAGCAAGCAAACGATGGGACATAACCACGTTAAGACACTCAAGAAAACAAGATCGCAAGTCATGTCTAGCTGAAGGTTACTGACGTATCCTGCTTCTGCAACGACACCAGCCAATGAAATTACAACAATGCATGTTGGGAAGGCTGCTGGAGAAAAATTCTGCAGGAGAATGTCAGTAGAGAAAAAATATCTTTCAACCTTACAAGGAAAAATTAATTTAAAAAAAATGGAAAGATTTTAACCTCACTTGTTTTTAAATCTGACAGAACCGTCTTCTAGCTATAAGCTGGAAAAAAATTGAAAAATAATAATGCTATTAGAACATCTTATGCACAAATTTAAAACAAAAGAAAATTTTGTTGGCAAATTGACTTTGTCTTTAAAAATTCTCAAAAATTTAGTAAATTACATTTGAAGCTCAACACAAACTTCTATTAGAACGAAAATTACGTTTGTTCTATTCAATGATGTATTGATTGTTTTCAACCATCATTAGAACAGCCATCAACTTGCCAAAAATGGCCCAAAACAACAGAAAATATTAAATAAAAAAATTTCTAAATTGAATTAAAATCGGGACTCTGATCTGCATTGAGTCACCTTCGACTACCCGTCTGCCAAATTTCATGGCATAGACTTTTCTGAACATCCACACTACACGCACACAAACTTTGCCTTATATAAGTATATATATTTTTTACATGTTTTTTTTTTTCAATTTAGAAATGCTTCATCCATTAATTCTTCTTTTTTGTTGTTGTTGTTCAGTTTGAATTATTGTCTATTCAAATCTATGTGATAAATTCAGAGGAAATTCTATTATGTTTGAAAATATCTGAAATTTAATTAAGAGTGTTCAAAATTCTTGATAAAGAAAATTCAAATTCTTTTCTTTAATTGAATAGATATATATAACAAATACTACCAATGAATTTAGTAGTAATTAAGTTAATAATTGAGCATTACAAGACCAAATGCCGATTAAGTCCATTTTTTAATGTTTTCTGACTTTTGTAATTTTAATGGAATTAATAATATTCTTTTAGTTATTAAAGAGCTTACTAGTTGCTTTCCATTAGAAGACTTTATATACTTTTGCTAATATTTAAAAAAATTACTCTATTGAAAAATGTATAGTTTTCTTTTTTTTTTTTTCTGGTCTGAACTGCATTGGCTTCTGAATGATTCAATTATGAAATATCTTGCTCTATAAACATTTCAATTGATTTTAAGTTCAAATGTGTTAAAGTATAGAATTTGAATTTTATTATTTTTTGTTTTATATTATTCATATAAAAACTACGAAATTTTTAACTGAATATTAAGGATGATAATAATATCCAGTATCACTAGTTATAATAGTAAGTTTGGACAATTTTCATGATATTGATAAGAAAACATTATATCCCTAGTGTTCTTAAAGATATAATTTTTAAGACTCGGTTTACAGGTGAAATTTGAATAACTGACTCGAGTCTGCTTATATCATTTGTATCATACTCACGGGTTGACTAGGATAATTAGTATTTCTACTTTATTTGAAAGCTGACAGAAAAAAAACCAGCACATTCTTGATATAAACTTGTTGTTGTTTCTCTAATCAGTCAAGAAATTCTAAAGCATTTTGAAGTTTGATTTATATAAAAGAAAATTACTGCCAACTGGTTTATTAACTAATCAATTCAGATCATTTTCTTGAACAAATAAAACTAATTTTTCATGACTATAACATTGCAAAGCTGTTCTTGGCGAACTTTTTTGCTCAAAGGCTTTTATGAATTGCATATCTTTATAAATTTTTCCTATGCTGTTATCTCGGCTTATTAATTCCTCAGTCTGTCTTGAAATAATTGTTGACTATACAGACAAGGTTAAAAAAAAATTCCTCGATCGTGCCGTGAATTTAATAAAAAGCTTGTCATGGTTTAGATCTCTAGTCTAATTCAGCAAATCAAACTGATAGGGGTGTGAAAAAACTACTAGAAACTATAACACTGGTGAATAATGCCAGAGTGTGTTCCTAAATCTTATGATTTTTTGAGAAAGAGTTCCAAAACAGCTTTTGTTTTTTAATATATAAAGTTATATCACAAAGTTATTATCGTGCAGAAATATCAGTTACTGATGTTTAAAATAAATTCTGTTAAAATATGTCAACTACTTTAAAATATATTAGGATCATATTTCGGATTCCTCAACTAAGTATACTGATATAGCCTTAATAGTCTATCCAAATTTGTTATTATGACTTTAAACATTCCCATGTTGGCATGATATAGATTATTTTTTTTAACTAACAAGAGCAGTCCTTAACGAGACTAATGTTCTGTTTTCATTAAAATGGCTATGTGGAATTACATACACATCAGACTGAGGCTGTAAACTGCAAAAAAGAATTAAAAATCTTTTCAAAGGAAATACTTTGGAGATACTACACATACTGATTTAAACACCAGTTGAAAGTTTCACCTCTCAGGCGAAAGAAGTGGAGGAATTAACGTCATATAGAAACCAGTTAATAAAACCAATCTTAAGTAATGTATAAGATATAGTATCTTTCTGAAAAAAAACAAATTAATATCAGTCAGGGTACAAAGATTGTTGGCCATTCTGAAGCAAGTTCGGCTTTTATTTTAGTTTTTTTCTTAATAGATAAAATGGCCAGTTTAATACTGAATACAATTCACATAAATCTCTAAATGAAAGAAACTGTTTTGTCACAAAAATTCTATTATAAAATTTTTTTCGACTATCATTTGTACATTTGTCTCCAATACAAGTAATAAGAAATATTTTTTTATCTTGGTGATTAGATATTCAGTGAAATAATAATTTCTAGCAGAATTTTAATTATATTACTAATTGCGAATAAATTTTTGATAAATTTAAAAATAGATTTTATCTCCCTGTAATGAAATTAATTGAAAACCTCATATGACTATTTCATGCCTAGAAAAAAAATACTATGCAGCATTAATCATTTTCACAAGTGTATCACTCCTGTCTTTGAAAATAAAAAGCATTAGCTTTTTGTAACTTCTGTTTAAATTTAAGAAAAATGTATCATAAAAAAGAATGAACCATAAAATATTTATTTAATACTTATTATTTCGTGTATATTTTATGTAATGTGAAACTCAGCTATGTTAATTTTTTTTTTTTTTTTTTTTTCCCTTTCAATTTTTTAATTACGTCGGCTCCAAATTCATAAGAAAACTGCTTCACTTTGGAATTTCAAAGTAGATATGGAATCGATTATGATCATGATGTATGCCTTTTAATTTATCAGTTTATGTTTGCAGTTTGATTGCTAAAACATTTTAATTATCAGGGATACCAAAGTTGAATATATATATTTTTTTCACTGTCAAAATGTATGATTTGAAACTTTCTTTTCACATGTGTCATATATATATATATATATATATATATATATATATATATATATTATATAAAAATATTTTTATATGCATATCCAAAAGAACATTTATCAAACTGCTCTTAAAATAATACTGGCTGTTTTATGAAATGATGCTTTACTTTTATTGTATCATAGTGGAATGGGATAGTTTATTATTTAATTGTAAGTCACATATAAATTATTATGTATCCCAATTATTTAACCATATGTGAATGAACAAAAAAGGCCTATCACTTACTTTAAATAGTCTTCTGTTTGCGTCATAAGATCACACTGACAAATATTAATAATGAGACACTTATATATCATATTTTTTTATACCTGGTTTTATTGTATGGAAATATTAAATATCCATATTTTCATATCGACATATGTTAAATAAATTTTATATGCTTAATATATTTACTCGGGATCAAACATCTGTATTCATCATTAGTTTGATAAGGATAAGTTGGATCATGTGATAAGTTCTATATATTTAATATATATTTCAGTATGAATTGTATTTATTAAAGTCGTAATGGTGTAAATAATACTTAGTCATATATTTCTAGTTCAAATGGATGAATTCTGCATATACTTAAAAATTAAGTAAAAGCAAAATCTTATTTAAATGTATAAAAAATTGTTACATTTTGGGGAGTATTTTATTCTTGATTCAGTGTTGCTTGTTTTATATAGTCATTTTTCAAAGCATTTTATAAGATAGTCTACTTAGTTGCCAATCAACAAAAATATTTTACAGTTTTATATGGGTGCATATTACTACGTATATCCACTGATAGTTCTAAAATCTTAGTTAACTTGAATTTCAGTCCAGTCTGGAATTTATGTACAAACTGTAGCTGAAGTGGAAATATTTATATATTATTGTTTCGATGAAAATAAATATTTATGGTGTTTTGCTAGTATCTTTCACTGAATTGAACTACAATCAGCATTTACTGAAATTTATGTTTTGAATTTCTAAATTCTCAGTGTTAATGCTATCCAGATTGTATAAAATTGGGCATGGATATCGAATATATTAAAAATATTTCATATGTTTAGTTAAACTTCTGTGGTTAATTTTTTCAGGATTCATAAACTATGTTAAGTTCACATGTTCATTAAACATTATCAGGGAAAAGAAATATTTGTATATGAACTGCTCCGTAATATAAATATGTATTTTAAATATCTGGTTCTATAATGTTGAATCTCGGGTTTCTATTCATACTATTATTCCGATAAGCTGCTGTGCAATCCAAATAGTTTGAATTGAGTGAATTTTTTCAATATATTTATTATAAATTTTAAAATACAAGAACAATAGCTCTATAATCCTTATTGCTATCGACGCAGTGTGTTTCACCCTTTATGGTGAATTCGACAGTGAAAAATTTCGTAGAGGTGGTACAGTTACAAGATCACAGTTTTCTAAAATGATTTACTATTAATCCAAATCATAATACTCTTCACTGAGTAATCAATAAAATAAGTTTTAAAAAAATACTTTCAAAAGTAAAACATTGCCACAACTCATAACCCGGTCTTCGGCACGATATCATTCTCCGTTTCGCTCAACGGACAAATCATGTCCACAAGCCATCACTGAAGTTCGCATCAAAAAACCTGTTTTATTTGTGCATTCAAAGTGCATTGCCAACCGCAGATCGCCTACACTGATCAGGTTTGAAACATTTGAGATCATGGTATGGAATTAGAAAATACCTAAGGACTCTACTAACCTCTGATCCGAAAAATAAATTGATAAATTTTTCAAAATGTCTAACACTAATTTTAGAAGAAAAATATGAAAGAAATTAAATGCATGCATTGCTTTATGGCGTGTCTGATAAACCGCCGCCTAAGGAAAACTATTATTTTAACAAATTAGAAATAATAAAGCAATAGGGGCTATGATGAACTGCTAGTAAGATCTCAACTTCAGGATCACTCTGGTTTAAGACTTTATTTCTTCTCCAAAAAATTTGCTCCTGTATGGGGGGACTGTTGCAGCAAATCTGTAATCTTAACAAATGTCATCACATTGCAGGACCATGAACACCTGGGTCTTCAGCCCTGGTTTTAGCTTGCTTTTAGTTATATTAACGTCCTGTTTTGAAGCAACACGAGGGCTATTTTGAGACGGACCTCCTACTTGAACCTCGGCCGATGACAAGGACGACACCTGAGCTGGCACCCCTCTCCAAACTCCACGCCACACCAATGGGAGGGCTGAGTTCCCCGCACGAGTAAAAAAAATCTATGGGTGCAAAATTATAAAAACAAAATGAGAAAATTGCAACGCTTCGAATTCACTAGAAAAGTTTCTGAAATTCTAAAAACACAAGTCAATCTAATTTATGTACTAATGAGCACAAAAGTTTTCAAGGCACTAATTCAGTAGTCTACATATATATGAGCATATAAAAAAGACGACGTCTGAGCATTCTTATTCAAACTTGAGCATTGCTCTGAATTTACTAACTTTTCCAATAAGTGTTGCATCCGGGGAACATAGTCAAACTAAAAATAATTCCAGAGCAATTTATGCAACAACATCTCAAACAATACTGTCAGGACCTCTACCATATTAGGAATTATATGAACTGAGTGGTATGTTTAAATGTGTCTGAATTGAGAGTTCATAAAAAATGTTTCTTAAACTGTTTTTTTTAAATGAATTTGAAGTGAAAAGTTATTATAAGTATTTGTGTCAATTACTAACATGATACTGTTGTTTTGACATTCACTAAAAATATAAAAAGGACCATGTATCTTTTCCTCAGAATGCTTACATTGTAGTTCCATAGGGGCGCAATTTTTACTTTGCACGGGGTGGTTCAAGGGCAGCAATATCAACTGAACGAAGCAATACTC
>BGPR01013912.1:0-40484 GCA_013235015.1 Araneus ventricosus | reverse complement strand
TCTACGTATTGCTAATTTTATGATCCAATATTTCTGGAAGTGTTGTCAAACGGCAAGTTAGTAGATTCAGCATCATTTACTTGCTATCGAGCAAAAAAACTGACCAAAAATCTGTATTTCATATTTTATAAAAATTCTCAAAATCCAAAGAGTGTCTTATCTCTCGAAGCATTAGAGCTAAAATCCTGTTTTGTCTCAAATTTGTAGATAATTTTCTCTAGTTAATAAAAGTGCAAAGCTTCTTTTCTTCACAGAAAATACTCTTAGAGAGCATTTTGTAAAAAACAGAGAAATGCAAGATTCAGAGCTGAAACGAAAAATGAAAATATAATTAGAGCTTTGCAATATACAGTAAACATTTAGTATTTATATCACCATTACAATAAACTGACAAATTATAAAATGAGCCACTTTACAGAAATTAATGTTGATGAGTGTCGGATCATTACTGCAAGAAATGCAAGAAATTAGAGATAACAACTATGTCTTACATAAAGTGTTTCCTTTAAAGGTCCATAATTTGTTTGTTATTTCTCTGCATTATTGCTGGGCATCTGGTTCTTAAGTAGTACATATTACAGGATTTTTGAGCCACTTAGTTTAGTATTGTGTTAAAATAAACGACGAAATAAATTAAACTGATATATTTTAGACCAAGTTTATCTTTTTCAAATATACATATGTTAAAATTCATCGGCAAGATCATGTTAGTTGCTGAATTAAAATTGCATATTGAAGTACTTGCCATATTTTGTCAACCTTGAGGAAAGTGCCACCAGAAATTATTGACTAATTTTTTATGAACAACTTCTTATTACTCTTAGTGATCGGTACGTAGCAGCTATATAATGCTACAATAAGCATATAAAGAGAAATTTAAAATAATTTTTTTAAAAGAAGATTTTGGTTGAATTTTTATGATTTTCAAGGCCGATGCGCGAGCGAAGATATTTAATTTCATTTTTTCCTCGTTTAACCTCTATTTGCAATCCTTTTCCTGGTATAGTTATTGAAAAAAAATGGGTTTTTTTTTTCGGTCACCTTATGTCTCCTCTTATCGTGGGCCCAATAGCCAATTTCTAAACCAAAAAAAAAAAAAGCTAGATAGTCATATAGTTCCATGTAAAAATGGTTGTTAACGAGTTGAATTGTAATTTATGGTTTCTTTCGAGTGAATAAATATAAGTTCCTGAAAAAAGCCATCGACGAGAATGTGTTAAAACACCTTAGCAGAATTGACAGTGAAGTTTACAGGTGGTACAGTTACGAGATCAGGTTTTAAAAGCATTTAGATATTAATCAATCCAAATCATAATACTCTTTCACTCTGAGTAATCAAAACACAAAATAAGTTTAAAGATACTTCTCTAATACGAAAAATATTGGCAGAAAATATAACTGATCTCGTGCATATATATCATTCTCCTGCTCATGTCCAACTGATGTGCGAGTATGCCTTCACTAAAACCGGTCACCGCAGTGCCAGAATCAAAAAAAAAAAAGAAAGAAGAAAAGAAAACGCGTTTTGTTTTAGGCCCAAAGAATTGCGCACAACCGCAGATGACTAAATGCGCAATTGATCGGGTTCGAAAATCAACCGTGACTCTGCATGGAATTGGTACTCCAGGATCTGACTATCACTGATCCGAAAATAAATTTTATTACAATTTTAAAGCAAAATGTCTACAGTTACGAAATCTAACTTACAGTCCTCGAATCAAATAACTATATTTAGTAAAATATTTGAATTCTAAAATTTAAACACAAATTTCTTTCAGTTGTAAACGTAATACAACTGGGTGGAGATTTGATTATATTAACTTAGACCACTTAAATTCATTTCAATAGCTGTCTTGAAAGACGATCCACCAATCAATGCAGTAATTTAATTGATGAGGCCGTTGATTGTTAAAATCATAAAATTCCAAAGTCTAGCTCGCCTAGTTTTAATGCAGAAGAGGAACTTTTTTGTTTAAAATGAAAACTACGTGACTTTGATGATTTTATGCTAAATACAATGAGAAATTTGAAGCAAAGATTATAAATAAGCTGCTATAGTTCCTGCAATACATCCTAAGGCTAGAATTAGTTTGAGGAGAACTGTCTGCACTGAAAACCGCAAATGAATGCAGACGGGGCGATCTTTTAACTACGCTGTGAGGAGAGTTGTTCTGCTTACGGAACTGCAAGTAGTCATAGCAGTCAACGATCTTTAAAAGAATGCTTTATAAAATAAAAAAAGAGTCATCTGCTTTAAAATACTACATCTCTTTGGATAAGATTCAATCTTTGACTGTAAGAGACTGTTTTTAAGCAATGGAGAATCGGACGTTGGACTTCATAAGATATTCGTCCTGCACTTTTACCAAGCACTATGAAACCAAAGATTGCATTATCTTCCTCATTAACGTCTGAAAATCAGCATATTTGCTTGTTGTCCCGGTGCTTATCAATAGGATTTCCATTTCTTTCCGTGTATGTTTTGAGCAAATGTTATGCTGAAATTTCCTGGCAGACAAGTCTTCAAATTCTTACATCCTACACTCGTATTTCCAAGTTGTTGGAACTTTGCTTGCTTTGTATACAATGAATGATTACTTTTCTAGTCGTTTGACGACATTGAATCTTTCTTTAATGCGTTCAACTGCATTTCTTTTCTACGCAACAATGTAAATCATGCAATAATTCATTTCAGATTTTTGAGTCGTCCAACAGGGAAAAAAAGGCTACTGCATAGCTTTGGCTCCTGGGTACACGCCAATTGATTTAATTCCTGTTAAGACATCGAATTATAGGCAGAAAATTGACGTGAGCATTAATTATGGTAAAATTTTAATTTCCTGTCTGGTCTAGAACGAAACGGGGCAGAGCACATCCGTCTGCCTGTCCATCCACTTCCATGGCCCATACGATAATTCAAAAGGGCGCATCTAATTGTACTGAAATTTGCGGTGGTTTCATGTATAGAAACTGTATATTCCATCAAAATTTGGAGAAAGTCCATTAAAGTATCAATTTCTGTTAATCTAAAAAAAGGAAGCGTGTTTAAATAAAACGCAGAAGGCTAAGTTCATAGGAAAAAAAGAATTCATTTCACAACAAAATCATGCCTGGAAAAATAAATAGACAGATCTGTTACCAAATTTTTGTCAGTGAATCATAAAAAAAGATATACCTAGATGAATGTACATTTTTTTGAAATTTACAATGAGTAAATGAAAAATACTATCATGATTTTAGAAAAGATATTTTGCTAAAAATAAAAAAAAAAATTAAAACAAGTTGTCATTCTAAAAACGATAAATAGCTGATGATGGAAACAAACTGTGAAAAGATCACTATTTATAATCTTTCTAATAAATTAATCCCAAGAACCGGGTACTTTTGAGATGAAAAAAGAACAGTTCTCAGTCTCTAATAGCTTTCAAAAAAGTATTAGTAACACTAACTCTCGTTGTTGAAACTGCTTACATTTGAATATGTTAATAGACACAC
This sequence comes from Araneus ventricosus, assembly GCA_013235015.1. NCBI lineage: Eukaryota > Metazoa > Arthropoda > Arachnida > Araneae > Araneidae > Araneus > Araneus ventricosus. The sequence goes on along the minus strand of BGPR01013912.1, from coordinate 36,989 downwards.
CAATACATTTTATTTATTAGTGCGGTCTATTTGGATACTCTAGAACCCAATACTTAAATTCCATAAGAATTATGTTTTTTTTGCAAAACCTTTTCATATAAAACTACAATGATATTAGAATATTGACGATAAGTTTAGTGACTAACCTTCACAACCAAAAAAAGAGTAGCTTGGACTTATATGGCAAATAAATAAATTAAGAATCGAAGCAAAATTGGTGCACTGAAAACTAGTGTGTTAAAATTTTTTTATTCCATTGGGTGCTTCAAAACCAGAAAAGTAATATCCCATGATCCTGCTTCCAATTTAGATACTTAATTCAGTCCTAATAATAATTGTATTTTAATATAACAATAAAAACTTTAATTTCAAAACTATGTATTATATATAATAAATTTATATATGTTTCATTTTGAATCACCATTAACTTTTTTTTGAAAAATATCTGGTTTTAGGATATTTATAAATTTGTTTTTAAATCTCCATCTACAAAGACTTTTTAAATTGTAAACAACCAATCTTAAAGTATTTTAAAATCTTGTTATATTTCCATTTTGAGTCACCCATTTGCAAATACTTACCTTGCAAACATCCAGTTTTGGGGTATTTATGTCTTTCATTTTTTGAACTATTCACATGCTTTTGTTAGAAAACATCAGTTTTGTGGCATTTACCCACAAACATAATACCTATGCACTGGATATTTTCCACCTACACTTCATTAAGTAAAATATAGATCTTATGTATGCCTTGAAAATTGAAGGCAACAAGAAAATTTTGAATGGTTAATTCAAGCTAGAAAAGCAAAATTTACATTTTATATGCTTGAAATTAAAAAAGAGAAGCATTTCCCTAGACCCCAAATGATGCCATCGAAAAAAGTATGGATTGTTAATTGTAATAAAATGTACAACCTGAAATAATTGATATATAAACAGTGTTTGTTTTAATATCTGTAATAAGCACAAACTACACAATAGAAACAATGAGGCTTCACTTAATTATATATAAGTTTTATTTTCAAAACCAACGCACATGATGAAATGAGAGATGAGAATAAATTTATCGTAATAGTCTAATAATGTTTGACAATATATTTTCACTCATTGATAACATAATTCCCACCAAGCCACTGCGTAACTCTGTACGGGCGTTTTGATACAATATTATCTGGTTTGATGTTCAATGGCTAATCAGGCTGTCTGAATTCTGGAGTTTTGCATACATTGCTCTGGAGTTGTTAAATCCATGCAAGTAATCTTTCTTCCCACAAAATACTTTTCTTTGTTAAGACTACATCCAACTGAAAATGGAAATTCCACATCCATAAAAATAAAATGAATTAATACCAATAAAAATTTTTTAAATTTGGGAAAATTAATTACATATTTTAGATCACAACAAGTAGTTTTAGACATTACTGTTTTCCATTCTATCCATTACTGATTGTGAATTTTACTAATATCAGAAAATAGTGTAATTGTAACACTGAAAGCCACCTAGTTTTCTTCTGGCTTTCTTGAATGAAAAATATTTTTGAGAATTTTCAGGGTTATTTGCATAATTCCATGTGGACCGATAATAAATTTGAAAAGTTCATAAAAAGACACTATTATTCATCATTATTTTGTTAACTTAACCTAAGTAAACGAACGTTCATTACTACTAAATATCTTAAGGCAAAATTATAAGATCAATGTTCTTTGTTTTTGCTCTATTAAAAAATGCAAATAGCTGCTATCAGAAAATGTTGAGTTGCTCAATACGAAAATCACCCTTAAAAATCTTTCCAGCGTATGTGGAAATTTTTACTCATTTAGTATATATTACTATAATTGCATATTAATGGGAAGAATCTGGAGAAAATAGATAGCATTACTCAATGTCTTTGTTAAAGTTGTTATCAACTCAGTTGCCGTTTTACATTCCTCTCAAATCACGTGATCGATACAAAAACATTTCACTTCTTAAAATGCGTCTAATTGTGAAGAATGGATTCAGCTGAGGGTGCAAAATTCTTGGCCGTTAAGGGTTGCGTGAATCTGCTGTGTCAAGTATCGGTCATCTTCTTACTGAAAGGAGGAACCCATTCCTTCAGAATGCAAATCATTTGGATACATAAACTCACCAGGCCCCTAGCAGTATGAATCTGGGTGACAAAATTACATGTTGCCAAATATCACTCTCCACATAACAATAGAATATGATTTATATTATTTGAACTAAAAATTCAAATACTATCTAATGAAGGATTATATAATTAATGATTCAGCATTTTAAAGAGATCTAAATTAATATGCTTTAACCAGATAATAAGAAAACCAATTGCATGAAAAAAAATTAAATGTGCAAGACCTGGAAATCTTGAAACATGACCTAGAGTAGAATTTCTTTAAATAATTATTGGTGGTTATTTTAAATCTTGTAACCCAAAACACGGCAGGAAATTATGCTTAAGTATGTCATTCCATGACTTTTATTCACTGAGGTGTAAATATACAGAAAATCAATTCTACAGTATAGAAGAACAGTTGAATTTTTGCTTTTTATCCTAGCTTACTATGAAAACAAAAAGGTTTATAAATTATGTTATGAGCACTGACTGTTCTAAATATATTCTTTAAAGTTTATCGAATTGTAATGAAAAATTTAAAGTAATGTTAGTTACCTTTTCCCGTTCCAATGATTTTTTTCCTTTAGGCTTTTGATCCGAAATCGAAGAGATATTTCACATATTCTTTAATTTTCTTCTCTTTGGCGTAGTGATATAAGGTGCATAGGATTTCATGGCACTTCGTGCTCATTCATATATTTATCAACCAATCGAAAATATTCATCGTTTGACCACTATACTTTCTGAAGGCAAGATACAAATGAAAACATAAACAATACAACGAACGATCTCAATGGCAATGGCAGATGGCTATATGAGTACGCATGCGCTGAGAATTTCTTCTGATGTTTGCCAAAAAACTGACAACCTCGGATCGCGCTCGCGGTATCTGTTGGTTTCGCGAAATATTCGCGCAGGACGAGAGCGTGACCGTGAGAAGGCGCATACTGAGTAAAACATGCGTGCGCTCGTTCCCGTCGCATGTGTAACGTCTGGAAGCGGCTTTATATCACAATTTAAACTGCTATGGTTCCAAAAAAAAACAGATCGTAAATACTTGGCCGGTCTTTCCACGGAGCAATAAGAATTACACAACAAAGAATGTAATAATTTCTGCTGCTTTTCGTCTGAGGAATATAGTTCCGTGTTGATTTGCAGTTCTCTTGAAGTGTTTAACAGTGAAGTGTAACTGCAATCGTTTATTAAACTCCGGAGGACCCTGTCTTTTTCCCAGTGACTCTGATTTAAATTATATTTAAACGTGAGGAGAAAATGGCATTAATAATTCCAAGAATGGATCACATCAAATTAGAATTTTGCTTTCATCCTTATATGTATATGTATATCATTAAACTGTGTCTGAGTTAACGTCTGATGAGTTAGAATCTTCGCCTTTTCCCGTACTTATGCACAACCTTTTGTTTTACAACCTTTCCAAGGATAAAATATCTTGTTAATTTCGCCTTTCTGTATTGAACGATTCTTTTCACCTTTTCCATTAGTTTCTTAATATTTAGAAAGAGTGTTAAAGGAAATGCCTTGAGGCAATATTTTACAACATTTCTGCCTTTATTATCAATTGGATGTTAAAGGAGCGTTTTGAGAAAAACGCCTTTATAATAAAGCCTTTCATTATCAGCTCTGAACTTTTTATTAATTTGTAAACTTATTTAGACCGTTAAAGAAAAATGCTCTTTTGGAAATAAGCTTGATTTATTTCTTTTGACTGGGTTTTGTAACTATCTTGAGTGTTTAAAAAAATATTTTTTTTAATGTTTTACTATATTGATTTAACGATTCAACATTTCTTATGTTTAAAGGAAAATTTTTTAAAATATTGAGAATGGTGATTGAAATTTTATAAAGAGACATAAATAAATATGTCTTTAAAGTAGGTAGTAAAGGCTATATTTTATCCTCAGAAGATTTTACTGAAAAGAAAATTGTCTACTCCTAGTTTACACTACTCTGCTTTAAAACTAGTAAGAAAACAATTTATGGGGTGTTTCTTGCATACCTGTATTATCTGGCACAGGCACAAATTTCTGTATAATGGAAACAATCGTAAACTATATAGCACGGCTTTTATAATAAATAATTTTTTATCATCCAGCTAAAATCTGCAGGATTTTTTTGGAGGTTTTCTGAAAGTTTTCTGCAGATTTTTTGTGACAAAAAATTATAGTTTTTCTTTCACTGAACGTAGAAAATTTCTTTATATTTTCTCTTAACTCTTTCTTCTAGATTTTGAAGGCAGAATCTGTACTTTTTTCTTCAACTTAATAGGTATAAAATTTTTTGCTTATTTTTCTCTAAATATCTTGTAGATTTCAAGACAGTAAAAAAACTGTATTTTTTCCTTCAATGTAATCTGCAAAAAATTTTATTATGTTTTCAAAGATTCTGCAGATTTTGAATACAGAAAAACTGCATTTTTCTTTCAATTTAATTTAATAAAATATGCAAAAAATTTTATTTTTCTTTAAATATCCTTGAGATTTTAAAATTGTATTTTATTCAATTCAATTTGTGTTATTTAGTAAATTTTCATGGAAAATCATTAAACTTGTTCACACATCTGTTTTTTTTTTTTTTTGAAAAGATTTAACTGCACATTCCAACCGTATTTCCTCTAAATATATATTTTTCAATTATATTCTAATATTTGCAGCTTTATTTTCTATTCATCCTTTAAGAAACATCTAAAGCTACACCAGTTATTTGCAAGTGAATTTTTACTTATCTTACAAAATTATAATTTTGACGATTAAAGGTTACTACAATTATATGAATTTATTTTCCCAACCTATAATCATCAGGTAAGGAAGATATATTAAAAAAACACTTACCAAATATTTAAAATGAAAAAATATTTTATGAAATTTAATTTTAAAAAATGGAATGAATATCCTAAAAAATCTATTGAAACAGTATATTACATTTTGCAGTGTAAAAGAATAATGAAAAAATTTAAAAAAATACTTTGTTTTAAAACTGCAGATAAGAATTCTAAGAAAGATTACCAGGTAATATATTACCTTGCAACGCAAGTTATATTAACAGTAGTTATGTCGATCTTTGCTCAAAACTTCAATAACTAATTAGTGCTCTTTGCATGAGTACCAGAATAAGATGTTGGAGCATAAATGTAAAAAATAGTATAATTATACGTACCTAATAATATATATTTTGCAAAAGATTTAAACAAGAGAAACTGCTAAAAATATTATATTCTCCAAATTCCTTTATTCTTTAACAAATCATAAGAAATTAATTGCTCTTAATCAAAAAACTTATGCTTTTATAAATAAATATAAGTTTTTTATCCACGATTATTACAAATACTGCACATAAGATACTAATTTATAGATAATAACTCAAGTAAATAAATAACAGCAAATACAGCATTTTTAAGGCATTTTATTACAACATAAAAAATACATTTTTTTTAAGTATAAATTCACCATAGTACAGCCAACACATTACACTTCCGCACAATAACAACCAAGATGAAAATCTGAAAAAAGCTACTGAAAAAGAATCGAGCTTGGATGATAAATTACAGAAGTCAAAATTATTATAAATGAGTACCCAATTGAGAAACTAGAACTGCATATGGGTTATTAAGTTTAAAATAAATGAAGAGAAAGAATATACTTAAATGTTTTACAATTGAATTTGTAATTATACTTGTATAAACATACATGAAGCAAATGTAACCAACTGATATAAATGTTATTATGTAAAGGTGCTCTAAATAATTGGTAAAACATAAATAAGTAAAAAAGATGTTACTAAAAAAACTTCTCTTGATTATACACCTTGCTAAAAAACATTACATATTTATCTGCAAATTTTATACCTAAATTAACAAAGGCCTGAATCTTTAACTACTATACTTATAATTCTAACGGTAACAAATCATTAGAAAAATTACCTTTAAAAAAAATGAAACCTACAATGTTGTTTATTTAAATACACGTACACATAAAAAAACCGATTCCTCATTATCGTACAATTTTCCATTTTGGTAAAAATTTAACTGTACCAATTAACATTCCACTATTTTAGAAATTAATAAGGTGCAATTCTTCCATAGAAATATCTTACCTGTTAAGGGCTACAAATTCTCATTGCACCCGAAAACAAATTCAGTTATTTACAACACAAACAAAATCGTAAATAAAACAGGAAGTTACCCCCCCCGCCTCCAAAAAAAAAAAACTCCATTTGGTAATCAAATTATAAAAAGATAGCCATTTCCCTGTGTATTTTTCCTTCTGCTAGACTCATGCAAACAAATTTCCAATATGTAAAGCTCATTTTTCTTTTTCTTATTTTATATTACATGGCAAATGTATACATTTTAGACTGTTTCAAAGCACAATCTTCTTCAATTATTTGCAAATAAACTGATGTTTCCTGTATAAACACCTAGCAGTTATATATTTTGGTAAAATTCATAAAGTTATATCACATAAAATTCCTCACTTACAATTAAATATAATGATTCTATTCTAATCAGATAGGTTTTCATAACAACCATCTCCTGACTAGTAAACATATAAGTTAGTATTATTTTTTTTAACACACTAGTAGTTTCCTGATTGCATAAATGAAGCCTTTGATCCCTGAAACCTGCAAAATAAATTATTTCAATTAATGAAAATTTCTGCAACATAACATTACCGTCAGATTTTTTTAATACCCAAGGTCGGTTTCCATGTAGCCAATTGTGTTAAAAAATTTGTTGTAAATGCCTTTAACAAACTAGGTATTAAATTATTCTTACATACAGAATAGTAAAAAAGGGTTTTGAACGTGAATTTTGAAAAAATTGTGAATTCATTTGTAACATAATCCCCATACCATTCTATTATAATTTGTTTCTAGTTTTACTATTGAGACACATCCATTTGTTTCTGCACAATATATTTTATAAAATTTTTATACAATATTTAACTTTTTTTTGTTTGGAAGTAGTAGTTTTGAAGTTTAAAAAAATCTATATTTCTTTTTGCAATCCATGTCACTTAACCCCATTTCATTTCATTTTAGCAAAATATATACTGTAATAAAAAATGATTTATTTTACTTAAAATCTGCATTAAATGTCTGTTACAAAGTTATAATATTATGTGGCTAAAAACTGGCAAATTGGGTTAATCATTTAAAAACTTCTCCATAACTTAAATTCCAAACAGCCTTTCTTCAGAAAATTTTATAACTACATGTCACATGAATTTACAGAAGCTAATAGTAAGGGTATGATTTAATATGTTTAAACAGACCAATGAGAAACTCCATTTCAAATTCCTTCTCTTAAGGTGGCCAGCTGAACATCCATCCTTATATCATAGGATCCTGTAAACCTGTAGGATGGTGCCAAAGTATAGCAATTAAACTATGAAGTATGATCTCGAACCAGACCTTCCAAATGTAATTAAAAATAACTTATATAAAAGCCACAGTAAGATTCTTTTAGCGGTAACCAAGCAACGTATGTAAAATTTAAATCAAAGCAACAGCTAACTTTAAGAATGAGAGGAAATAAAAATTCCAAAACATTGTGTAGACTTTTAGTATAAGCGTAAAGCATTTGGTAGCTATAATAATAGATGGATTTTCCTAAACATATACTTTCTTTTAATTAGTTCACAGACACAAAGTTATATTTCTATGAAAAACCATGATATTTATAGTTATGTATTTTATAAAAAATCCTTTCAAAGCAACGCATTACTATTCTACACGAAAAAAAATCAATTTTATTTATCTAGTCTTACCATCTTACTCTTCTGAGAATCTATCCGCTACAACTTTTTTTGGCATTTCAGAAGAGGATATCCAGGTATTTTACAGATGTCGGTGTCGATTAAAAAGACAACCTAAATCAAAATTTAAAAAATAAATTTCTTAAAGATAAAGAGATATTTACTCCTATTGTGCTGAGTTCGTGTAAGGGAAGAGTACACTTGGTAGGTATATGAAGATGCGAGGAGAAATGGAAAAAGCTAATTGTACCCAAAATAATTCACGTCAAACCCATATTCTAATAGTGGAAAATTAAACTAAAAAACACTCATCCTAATGCAGAAATTAATAAAATAAAACTAGTTTTATGCTTATAATGACTTAATTGCTAGTAATCAAGTACATCAACAGGATAAGACAAAACTTTTTTTTAAAACATAGAATTTTGATATCACTGAAGTAAATCTTACATAGATATAATACATATATTATATGTATTATATATAATTTTAGATACCGCTAACTGTCATTAGAATATCTGACAAACACAAGTGCATTTCCTTGTGGAATACAAATTAAATTCCTGCAATTTTTTTTCTCCTAAATGGGAACACATATAAATAAAAATATATTTATGGAAACTGTAGACACTTACAATTATTAACAATGTACAAATATTAAAATACGAAGAATTACACAAACATTGTTACTCCATTCACTATCAGTTTATTTTAAATTGTGAATACAAGTTTTTACTCTTTAAAATTTTTTCATCTATTACTGCTACAATTAACTTAAACATTGAAACATGCATCTACTGCTTTGAAACTAAATTACATACACCTTAAAATTAAAAATAAAAAAATAAGTGCGATTAATTATGATAGTGATGAAAACAAATCACCACATTAAATTTCTTCCCAATCTCTTAATGGATAATCTTAATGATATATTATATAATTTTCTAAATTAAAGTGTCATTAAATAACGTATCTTAGGATGGAAGATGATATCCTCAAATTATTTTTAATGTCTCATGAATTTAAAATTTGTATTCAAGTAGGAACATATATCAGGATATGTTCAGAAATGGAATTAGGTTATTAACTGAAGTTCTTTAAAGAATGTATAAAATATAATATCAATATATAAAATATCTGACAGATCTCCCCTGACTATGATATGAAATTAAAGAGCAATTTTAGAATTTGAAAATGTAACTCACCATACTGTGAATCTGTTGTTGTTGTTTCTTATTCCACTTGTTCAAGTCCTCAGCTAGACCAAGTTCAAAAGTTCGCTCGCCCACAGAAAATCACGAACCAGGGCAGGACCTATCCCCATACTGTGTATCTCCCTGATTAATGTAAATAACAAATATTAATATTCTTTAATACAATTCAATTCTCCCACTAACATGAAGGAAGCCGGCTAAAATAAAAATAAAAAATATCTGCCAATCTCATCGGCCCACAGATAAGGAAAGGCGCCAAGTCATCACGTGATGATTATTAACCAATGATTTTTCGGATACCCCTAGCGTCGAAAATTGAAATTAAAAACCGCTCCTCAGAAGAGCGGAATAGTCAAAGAATGTACAGCGTGAAGAAGGGACACTTCCATAGACGTAATGTTAACCAACGACCGCAGCGCTACCTGGTGCCTGGCGAGGAATATGCTCGGCAGGAAAAGCAACTTCCAGATGTCTCGCTCATGGCCATTCAGGCTTCTAGATCGTTTTCCTAGCGCTTTTTACGTTCATAGAACACATTTAGTAGACTTTTTAAGAGTTTCACGATTGATAAAAATATAGAAAGAAATAGAAACAAAAATTTAAAAAGTTTTTTTATAAAAATAATGCAGAAAATCATATAAATATTTTCCTAATAAGACTTGATTGTTTAGAAGAAATATATATTTGTAGGTCTAAATCGGTAAAATCAGTCAAATAAAGTTTTTTTTAATATTTAATTAAGGGTCTAAATTTTTGCATAGCAAATAGAGTAAAAGGAAATCAAAGTTTGTTAAAATAACTTTAAAAATAAACATTTATAATTACTACAAATACAAAATAATTTTCAAACAATTTGATGAAGTTTTGACTGAGACTTTATTCAGAATAAGAGCAACAAACAGAAATCAGAAGAAGACAGAATATTTACATAAGTAAATGAAAATCATGGCAAAACACATTTAAAAAAAAAGAAATATGTAATTCACACTAAAAAGGATAACTGAAAAATAGCAATTGCATTACAACTAATTTGGTAATAAGTGCATAACTGAATTGTAGAATGAGTTTTGTGCATCGAAATTGGTGCAAGTCAAGTAAGGAATATTTATATAGCTGCAGAATATGCAATTTTTCTATACAATATACAAAAATTAAATGCTAAGCATAAAAAACATTCATTTTGAAAAAAAATTACAATACAAGATGAAGAAATACTTTTTGAACTTTTAATAATTTTTCTACGTATAAACAACTTTTTACAGGATTTCTGGTACTTATAAAAAGATGTCTTGCAAAGAGCCACTTTAACATCCATAACATAAACATATTCATATCATTATCCTTCTGTGTTCTGTAATCTGTCAATATTGTTCGTTTTGCTCAGAAGTTGACAGCTTAACTACAGAGGGTGTTTGCAAATTTTTTAGACTATTTCATTTTGATACAGGAAAAAATGGTCACATCAATTACATTTTTGGAAGTATACATTATCATGTGCTACCCAAAAAAATTTTTGCATGCAAAAATGGCACTTATGAAGAAGTGATGAAAGGAAGGCTATGTTTTCACTCTTTCTGAAGAGAATTCTTCTTGCTCAGTTATTCAAAGACGTTGTATGGTTGTTTTATATCTAATGACACAACAGGTATTATTCTTAATACGAAAGGAAAAAATTGTCTATAAGTCTGGCTTCAGGTGGAAATATTGTTCCAAATATGTATCAAAGCAAAAAAACGCAGGTCATCAAATACTGCTAGGGGGAGATATATAATGTTAAAACAAAATTCTCCAAGTCAAAGGTATATTGAAAAATCATTACAATGCTCAGTGTCGACTGTAAACAAAATTATTAACACTAATTTAAATTATAAAAATAAAATGCTCATCTTCTTTCTCCATGTTGTATTGCTGAACCCAGAATAGGCTGTAGAATTCTTTTTGAAAAGAAATTATCAGGAGAAAAATGAGAGAAAAAAAACCCATTTTAGCAGTAGATGAAATACAGGTCTACTTAAATGAATGCAAGAAAAAAAGATCAATTTGTTATCATCAAGAGGAGAAAAAATACATTAATACATTGTTCAAAGAATCTAAAGAAGTTTTTCTAAGTGATTTTTAATTGTGGTAGGTTTTTCATATAATGGAAAATTAAAAGCAAAGAGAGTGCTACAATGCCATCAATCAGTAGAACTGCATCAAGTCAAAGCAAGCAGCCCTTTGTAGACATTAGAAAGCTGTCGAAGAGGAGATAAAATACCTCTTTCGATACTACAAAAAGCATTATTGTCATGACAATTATGACGTAGAAAGATTGTCAAGTATAAGGATTATCCAACTGAATATTTAAAACAACAAAAAGTTGTGAAAAAAAGGCCATCAAAAATGTGCAAAAAACCTGAAGACTCAGCGAAATCTCAGTTCTCTGCTGCATTCTTACTTAATGTCTAGCCTCACACTCAGCTACAGTTTCATTAAGTCATAGCAGATAAAAAGCAACTGTGATGTGTGTGCCAAATTTACGACTAAAATAAACCAATGACTACTTCTATAGAACCATTATGACATACTTATAGAATAATTTTACAAACTACAAGTAAAATGTTACCATATAACAATTTATAATCAATACATTGAACAATGATGTATACGCTGCAAAATTTTTGATACAGTTCAAATTCTTTAAGAGGGTAAGTCTTTCATAACAAGTTTGATTCAATTATGGAAACACAATCAAAATTAAAAAGGATGCATAGAACCATCACAACATACTTATAGAAAAATACAGTTTTAATATTCTTTCATACAGTTCAAATTCTTTAAGAGGGCAATTCCTTCATAACAAGTTTGATAAAGATCAATTATGGGAGCACAATCAAAATTAAATAGGATGTATAGAACCATCATAACATACTTATATCTCAAACTGCTTCATCATAACATACTCACAGAAAAATAGTTTTAATATTCTTTCAAACGGTTCAAATTCTTTAAGAGGGTAATTCCTTCATAACAAGTTTGATAAAGGTCAATTATGGAAGCACAATCAAAATGAAATAGGATGTAGCAAAATTTAAAGCATTTTACTAATACATTGAAAATAAATTCATCAGAGAGTAATTGTGTATCTTAATAATGAAATGAAATTGCCATTTATCATTTATATTTGACTACAATTAAAATATATATAAAATACATTGAACTAAAGAAAATATAAAATAAAATAGACATAAATGATGGCTATATATATTTATAGATTTTATTGCAATTTTTAAAAAAAAAATTACTTTGTTTTTTGGAAATAATTTTTAATTTGTTGTACAGCATTGTTCTGGTATATGAATTTATTATCAATTCCCAAAGTTCAGTTGAATGTTCACTGCAAGTCAAAAAAGAATTTTCAATTTCCCTCAAATTTGCTATTAATCTTTTCAAAATTCCCCTTTGATGACTTGTGTTTGAAAAAATATAGTTGAAAATTTCACCGGCTTTACAAATACAATTTACAAAGAGTTGCAAAGGATATTGTAATCCGGTTTTTGAGTTATCAAACTCTTTAAATGACAAAAAAATAATAGTGGCAGTTGCTGCGTTGCTGGCATATATTTGATTTGCAGAGTTCACAGTTGATTTTCTGAAGAGTTTTTTTTTAAATATAGCCTGCCACATAAGTGGCACTTTTGAGCTCCAAATCATCCCAATTTTCCTGTGCTTCTGGGCAATCCATGATGGTTCATCAATAACAAGATCTAGGCAATCTTCATCTGTTTGCGGGATGATTTGGGTGGATTCAAGAATGATGTTATCATCTGGCTCATAGTTGGCATTTCCACACATAGCAAACATCAATTCAGCTAATAACATCCGTGTCCTGGTGCAGGAAGTCCACTGGAGTAGGATTGTCATTCGCCTCACCTAAAGAGAAAATATCAATTAAACACATGGAATTAGTAAATATTTTTAAGTTTCTATGTATTTGTTATAGTAATCAGCAAATTATTTTACACAATTTACTTATTTTTCATTTAAGACAGCCTTAAAAGATTTCTTAAATGTTAAAAATATTGTTAAATTTTAGAATAAATTGAACCCTCCAAATTTGTGTTTATAATCAAATAATTTGAAATTTGACATTGAATTTTTTAAAGAATACCTAAAGAAATGATGAAAAAGTTGTGTTAAATAAGTTCAATAAAATAAAAGCAATTTATTAATTTACTCAGCTTTCTTTTACCAAACTCAAATTTTATAATTAAATAAATTAATTTCAAGCAATGAACAACATACCTGAGAAAAATAGTTTTCTAAAGCATCTTGGTTGAAGCGGCTGAGGAGGACAAATTTCTCTTTTTCAAACAATTCAGGTACCAGAAGAAGGAAAGCAGACAGTGTGACTTGCCATCCTGTTATGTTGGGTTTATGCGGATCTATAAAACATAATGCGAGCATTAAAGAAATTTATTGACACGAGAACAAACTATGTATACATTAAGCCGAAGGTTGAAAAATGAGTAAAATTCGTTCATACCTTTCTTCGTCTTTTGGGAAACGAAAATATTTCAACTCCTGCGATTTTGCACGAGTGGCGTTGCAAGAAATGCATCTGTCATAATTCATGCTGGGTTTTGTTTTCTCAGACCTAGAAGCACGCTAGAAGAATCAAAGACGACAAAAAAAAATTCCGTTGCAAGTTAACCAAAGTAAGAACCACGCCACGATCAAAACAAATGAAATCCCCTGCGCATTCTTTTGCGCAACAGGACCTGGCGAGACTTCCTAAATGTTTGCTTCCTTACAAAATCTCGCCAGAATTGGTTTTTGGCAAACTGCCAAAGTTTTCGGAGTGTCCCTTCTTCTCTTATAAGTTCTTTGGAATAGTCAAACGATTTTCGAATCCGTTACCAGTTTCTTAGCGAGTAAGCAGTCGAAACTGGTTTTTGACTATAACAGTGTTTTAAGGAGCGTTTTTCTGTTCTAAAAGATCGGAAAGGCGAATTTTTACATTCCCTCCCTTTTGGAGTCCAGAAATCGCTCAATTGAATGCATACTGAGACGTAGTTGCTCCAAAATTCAGTGAGTTGTTCCTATACAAGAGAATTTAAGGTTTTCTCATCGCGTCGCAAGATTAATGAATGTTGTCGGGATTCTCCTACATTTTTAATTCTAACGAGGGAAACGCATATTTAGCCCAAATTCAAGTATTTTTAAGAAGCATCTTCAAGAGATTTTAACAAAATAGGAATTTTTGTGGAATAATTCAGTAACTGATTTAAGAAAAGTTGAATTTTTTCAAGTTATAAACACGCATTGATAATTTTTTATATAGTGAAACATCTCTACAGTGGTCACCCTCCGTTCCAAAGAAGATGTGTCGCTCTATAGTGGTTGGAAGTACAAAATACTTATTTAAACAAGTTCTAATTCTTTATTTCTAATAAACTGAATGTTTGAAGAATCATCTAAAATCAAAAGTAATTACAAAATTTATAATTTCTTTTGAAAAAAGATAAATTTGCATTTGCTTGGATCTTTCATCTTTTTTTGGAAATAACTTTTTTCATTTTTTTATTGTAAAAAATAAATCCCTAATCGTTTCGTCGGTAATCGTTGAGGAGCAAGCAATAATATCTATTTTTCATATTAATGTCTGTTGAGTTGAAATTTTTATTTGCTGATGGTCGCAGTCCATATCAGCAGCTTCTTTGTAACGGTGCGAACAGTAACCAGAACCGCAAAACTCAAAAGTTCTGCTTTTGGTGTCAAGACATGGTTGAACGGAAGACAAAAGAAGAGAAGAAACTCATGAACAAAACAAGGAAAGGTGATATTCTTTTAAGCAAATTTCGAACTAATAAGCTCCTTCATAGATTCAATATCGTCTCTTCTCCTGACTGTGAATGTTGTGTCCATGCGGAAGAAACTATAAAGCACATCTTTTTCCTTTGTCCAAGATACCGTGATCCACGACTTCATAACTTAAAAGAAATTCCAGATTTGAACCCTGTTTACTCCGATTCATCCCTCAAAGACTGTTAAATTTGAACAAGAATGACAAGAGTAAGCTGAAGAGCACATGAAAAATTCTCCCTGTATTGTAACCGTTTCTGGTTCGCTTTTTTCAAAATCATTTTATTTGTTTAAATGTTTTTTCCCTTTCTTTTGCTGTTTCTTTAACAGTTCTTTTTTTCATATTTTCGATGGTAAACCTGTTTTGTTTCTCTTGTTGTAGCACTATAACGATGCCAAGCTTGTGCTTGCAACAAAAGTTACAACTCTGTACAATAAATAAATAAATAAATAAGAGAAGAGAAGAAACTATATTCCTTTCAGACGGCTAGAACAATGGTGTCGAATACGGGAATATCAAGCACTGGAAACTGACACCAACTAAACCTAATGCATAACTCAACAGTAAAGTCTCTTTCTTCGGCAAAATTATGTGGAATATTGTTCGAATCACGTCTGTGTGTATACAGGTTCTTTTTTCATTTTACAAAAAGTGCCCAAAATGAAAGGGTAGGCCATGAATACATAATGTGACCATTCGTCCCGTTTTTATACAGCCTATTTCATTGTCACCAAGCCCACCTTCGGGACGCCTAAATGTTCCGTTTTCAGCAATCTGCGGGTACAATTTCAAAAAAGGCACGAAAAATAAAAATATCCGACGTTGGCGCCTAGTAGCACGGCGATGACGGGGCATGTGCTAAACCTCTCATGCATATGCGAGTCAGTCAGAAGCCTGCTAAGCCGCACTTATTTCTAACTACATGACACCACAAAAGGCAACCGAATGAAACACTGGGAATGTTTCAACTGAAAGTCGTTGGGTGAAACTGTTCAAACACTTTCACGCACTAATTTGAACCATATTATTTCATATAATTATTGAATATATTTTATGTCTGCCCGGTAATAATGTGGTGACTCCTGACGTCAACGACCGAGCGGAACTGATCTTTGGCTGTTTATGATCAACCGGAAAGAACCGTGAAAGTCACTTGCTTGCGCATTCACACCTGTGCTGGAGCTCATGCTGTTTTGATCCATCAGTTATTGCTTAATCATGTTTTGCATTTATTGCAACTGTTTCAACTTGTTTTTAACCGTAATTTTAATTCAACGTTTTTCAAGTTTCTTAATAAATAAATTGGAGTGTTTTCTTCTTCCCACGTCTGACACCTTCTCACTGCGAATGGTTGTGGGCTGGGTTCAGCTATTTGAACCTCCCGACACATTCTTCTATTGTATTCTCTGCAACATCCATAACAAAAATCGACTTTCAAATGAAATGTCCAATTCTTTTGATGAATGTTGTGGAGACTTTTATCAGAAGGTTCATTTCATTTCACATTTCGCAAATCTTAAAATTAAAATGTTCCTTTTTGGAGTTCTTTCGTAACGGCAATACCGACTGCGGAGCTAACGTTTGGCTGTTTTAAAAGCGAACAGAAAGAATTCTAAAACTCACTCCATTGCGCATTCATTCACCCTGACTGGAGCTCTTAGACACGGTGGCAGCCGTTTTGAGTGATGTTTGCTTAATCATGTTTTGCATTTACTCTGCAATTGTTTCAACTTGTTTTTACACGATAGTTTAATTCAACGTGTTTCATGTTTCTTAATAAATTAACCGTCATTGATAGTCCAGTCAATGAAGGCCAAAAATCGCTGATTAGAAAATAAAGGTGTAGTTTTGAAATTTGGCGTAATTGTTGGGGCTAGCGCCCTAAACGACTGTTAAAAGTCTCCGCTGGTGAGGGGTGCGCGGGGTGTACAAGGGGGTGCTTTGTACTAGTAAATAATCTTTAACAGACTGAATCCCCCAGAATTGAATCAAAGACAGGACCCTATATTCACCCAGTTCGATGCATAGTCTTTGAAAATTCCACGATCCCTCAGCTCGATCCCTGTACTCAGTGACGAATCCAGGGGCGTGTTTATCGGGCTGCAGCCCTCCCCCCGAGCTAAGCCAGAAATCTTGATTTTATTTAAAATAACAACAATTGCTTGTTCTTATTTTCCCCTTTTTTAAAAAAAATATAAAAACGTGACAACATTGCTTTCCGGCTTGACAGGCTCGAAGATTTTTCTACTTTTCTAATCATTCCGCTTGTACTTGTAGCGTAACTTGACGCGGTAGAAAATATTTTTTGACTAGTTATTTTATTGTACTTTTCTTCATGATTCTTATTGTCAGATGAGTAAAGTATGTAAAGTTAAAGTGTTTTGGTTTACATAAGCCATGAGGTTCGACATTTGTCACGACGATACAAAATTTTTATGATCTCAGCCCCAAACCTCCGACTCGCATTCTGGATTCGCCACTGCCTGTGCTAGTAAATGACCTCTAACAGACTGAATCTCCCAGAATTGAATCGAAGACGGGGCCCTATTTTCACCCAGTTCGATGCACAGTCTTTGAAAATTCCATGATTCTTCAAGATAGTAGATTTTAGAGCGTTCGTCCTGTCCAGGGGTGAGGAACCTACGGCCTTTCTGAGTTTCTTATGCAGTGTTAGAGTTTGCATTGAAATAATATTGTCTAAATTATTGGACCCATTTCAAAAATTAATAAAAAAATAACTTATTATGTTACAACTACGGTTTTCTTTTTAATGAAAGCGCATTTAATTTTTTTCCTTTTTTATACAGGTAATGCGCCGTTACGGTGGTCATAAATTTATTGGACATCATTATCTGATAAAATATTAAAGTTATTATTAATATTAAAATACTATTATTAAATACAGTGGTACCTCCGAAAAGCGGACAGTCACGGGACCAAATGCTTTGTCCGTTTTTAGGAGATGTCCGCTATTGGGGAGGACAAACTTTTCATAAAAAAAGTTTTTGCACTTCTGTTTGACATTTGATTGTAAATTACGGCTGCAATTTTAATTAAAAAGGAAAAATTAATTAGGTAAGAAAAGAATAACTATTTACTACTTTACCTTTTAATTGTGTGCTAATCCTTTTATCTTGCATTAAAGACCAAGCCCCCCAAAACAGGTTTCGCGCCTCTAAATTCCAAGAAACAAGGGGAGTTTTGAAGAACAGGAAGAAAGAAAGGGTGCGGGTGGCAGAAGAATGCCATTGTGCACATTTTAAGCTGCTATCACACGGAGAGCTACCGTAAGCATTTTTTGTCAGCGTGAGCACATTGCCACTCCTCAGAGAAGTTTGTAGCACAATACGCAGTGAGACAACCGGTCAGACAGGATTTCGTTCCTCGTTGTGGGCGCATTCAAAATAAGGTAACCCCAAATGCCAGTTCCACTTTTGATTATTTTGTCGCCCTTTCTTTTAGCTGCTAACATTTTTTGGCTTTTCGGTGTTTGCACTCTGCTGTTTATCTTCTTGCGACTAGCTATTACTTAGATCCAAACTCAAGCTCACAGATGGATTTCACTGACACAGCATTGCTATATATTCTTCTGGGAACTGTTTTAAAGGAGAAACAAAAAACAAAGAGAAAAGTATTTGCAAGGAAATGGCTCTTGAGACGAAAACAAAAAGGCTGTTATGAAAACTTAATAAAAGAATTAGCTCTAGAGGTAAGCGAAATTTAATTACAATTTTATATACTATATTGTTTTATAGTTTTGCGCAATAATATGAAGTGAATGTAAGGTAGATGCTCCAGTTTTGGCCACATTAAGAGAAAATTTAAGTTGGAATTTTCACTGTGGATGACTGGCTAAAGATTTTTAAGTCATATTTACACTATTCTTTAGTAAATTTTATTGCCTTTCTGTTAATTCTAAAATCTTTTTCTGGAAAAATTTATATTTTGAGTTATGAATTTTTAAATAATTTATCACAATTTGTACCAGTTTTGACCACATTAATATCATACTATATAACAGGCATTTTAATGAATATTAAGCAAAAATAAAGCATTTTTATGCAGAGTGTATTTTATTACATTATTTTCATATTTTACAAACCATTTTTTTGTAGAATTCGGAAAAACGTAAAATAAAATGTACATAAGTTGATTTTAGCTGCAAGTTTGAGTTAAAGAGACAGGAAAAGCAGAAAACAAACATTTAATTTGGTTGATAATATACATGTAATATATACTTCCATAAAATTGTGGGGTTTTTTTGAAAAAAAAAAAGGGGGTCATGGCCAAAAGTGGTGCATATAGTAAATTTAGAATACCAGTCTTTAATCTTAAAAATAGTTAATTTTGATGTGAAATCATAATAAAAAGAAAGTTTACCTCACAAACCCTAAGGGTAATCACTTTTAGAATAAACAGTTAATTCTGAAAGCCTTATGAAAAAAAAAAAAAAAACTGTAAAACCTTGTTCCTTAACAAAAACCTTAACAGTTGTGAGCAAACAATACATGATCATGAATTTAATTTTTTTACAAGCCACATGTTTGAGAAAAATGAACAAATCAGATTAAAAATAGTAAAATATGGATTGTTTAAAGTTTTGGAATGCATTTTATTGGATAATTTGAAATTACAGGTTATTCAATTTTTACCATAACCATATTCAATTGCATTTTATTATTTATATAATTTCATTAAAAATACATCCAAATATGGAATGCTTCTTACAATAAATCATTGCTTTTAAACACATATTAACCATTTGCACTCTTATGTCGAGTCAGACTCGACATTTTGAATGATGTATCTTTTACTCATTCTCATTGGATAGCACTTATTCTGAAAACCATACAATAGCAAAAACACACGGATTAATTTTTAGAAATTGAAACAAATTTATGACAATATTTTTCAGCTTCCTAAAGCACTAAATCAATCCCTACACTCACACATGTGTAATTATGCATCTTATTATCTTTTGGAGTGCAAAGGGTTAATTTCATTTGCATTGATTTTGCGAAATATTACACTAGTCACATCTTGTTTCCATAGCTTTGCATATTGTAAAATTCCATGCAATCAGTAAGAATGTTGCATTTATTATGTTTGTGAATGATTAGCTGAAAATGTATTTCAGCAATAAAAATCAGAATTGTATTTTCCTTTGTGTTATAGGATGCTGAAGGTTATCGAAGGTGGTTACCCATGGACACGGCTACATTTCAATTACTACTGAAAATGGTTACCCTGTATATCTCTGGAAAAGACACAAACATGCGGGAAGCCATTACTCCAGGCGAAAAATTAGCTGTAACTTTGAGATATCCGGCATCTGGTAAGATTTAGTTTTTTGGGTCCTAAACCAGACATTTTACTTTGCAAGCAAGAATAGAGATTTTTAATAAATTTTTACTTTTCTTAATGTCTTCCTTTTGCCTATGATTATAAAGCATGTTTTCTTAAATAGTACATTGCTTTCTGCCATTCTTATGTAGCACAGCCAAACTTTAAGCTTTCAATAAGAAATTACTCAAAATATTCAAATTTTACAGTTATAGACCTTTAATGAAAAAGTACAATAACTTCATTTTTATGTTCTTTTCCTTATAGGAGAAACACAAAGTTCATTGGCATATCAATCGGAGGGATTCTGCATCTGAAGCCTTTGTCCCATTAGTAAAGAAAAAATGTAAACTTGGACAATTAGTTAAAGTTGTGAGGGAAAAATTTTGTAAATTTTTCAATGAAACTGGTGCCGTATCATGGCAGGCTGATATGTGCCTATTGCATTAATGAGTTTAATTATGTATCTATATATTATAAGTGATAACTGTCATTATCATGTGTTTTTATATTTGATTTGTTTTCCGTTGCTTGTGTCTGCTGATATTTCATTTTAAAATTTCACTCTTCCAATTTTATATTTTTTGATAAGCAGAGAAGTGCTTTGTTTTGATTAGAATTTCGAAAAAGAATTCCTTCAAAATTTTAACTTTATATTATTGAATTATAATAAAAATGTTAAACAACGAAAAAAACTTCACACAGAATTTTGTTTTTACCAAGAGGTTTTTTGAATAAAGGAATATGTAAATAAAAATATTTCCTGTCATAAAACACATGTTTATTTTGTTTTCAATCAATGTTAAACATTTCTCTCGCATGTATATCTATTTAAACACGTCAAATTTGACTGAAAATCTCTCTAATGAAGAGGCAATTTGCATCCGTCATACCATAACGGATTTTCTAGTTTGAATAATAATAATGGCTACAAGAAACATTTCACGTGTTTAAAAATCATAAATTTTTACATGGTGTTTTGCAAATCCTCAGATTTATGTAAACTAGCTGCATTCAGCAAATATCATGTCAGGCATTAAAGTAGTTGAGCCTCCTATTAATCATGGTTTTCTTAACAATATAACTTTGTTTATAAATTTTCTTAGAATGTTTGCAAATAAATCTTGTACATGCATCATTAGTGAGCCAATTCTTGTATATAAATATACTGAAACACATAAATCATTCCTACGTATGAAATCCAAACATCTGAACTGATTTTCTTAAAATTTTGCTTATGAATACTATGAAGCATCTATATAAATAAAAGTGAAACACATAAAATTGTGTTCCAGAAATGTAAATATTCCCAGTTCAATCCAACCTACTCAATTTTTATCAGAAATACTATGAAGCATATGTTGCGTGATAATTCATTAAATACTTTATTTTTTTCAAATAATGTATCACTTCAGTGCACACTATCAATTGCTCTTGGACAAAGATAGGATGGGTAATCAATCAAAAATTTCTATTTTACGAAAATATTAGACATTATAAACCAGTTTTTCTCCAATTTGCTATTCATGATGTTTAATTATAATTTTGTAATGAATCATCTTTTAATTTATGCAGATACCTTCATGTGCAAAGTTTTATAAAAATGTTTGCTTTAATTCATACCCCAACTTATATTTTAAAATACGAACTTTTCAGGCAATGAGATGGTTTTGAGCATTATAAGTATATTTTTTTCTTTAAAAAATGTTAAGACATTAAAATATTTTTATTTTGAGCAATATCAGTTAATACAATAACAAAAAAGAATGGCATGTTTAATGAAAAAGTTATTTCTTCAGCAGCTATCAAGTAAAAGTGCATTGTATTTGCAGTTCGTTTTTCTTCTTGTTATACACATTTTAGAATTATTTCAGTATATAATTTCCCATACTCTATTTGAGAAATTGGAAATCTTTTTATTTTGCTACATATTAGTATATAGGATGCTATCTTCAATGCAATGTCTAATTAAAACTTGCTCATCAAAGAATACTCATAAGAAACGTCACCCTGATAATATTTTATCACACAAAAGAGAATAATTCACATCAACATAATAAAAAAATTTATTTAAAAAACATTTCTTCTTCTATCGAGGCAAATACAGTTACAACACTGAAAATGCTCCAATCCTGCTGAACCTGAAGCCCGATGCAGTTTCCTCTCCTCCCTTTGATAATACGACCACAGGGTATTGAACTTCTTGCGAAGTATTCCTAGAAGAAATACAGATAAATTTAGTACCAAGAGAAAAATAGTTGACGAATAAAAATTTATGCAAAATTAATGCAATTAGTTTTGATACAACTACTATTACAATCTTGCATTATTTTGAATCAAGCTTCTATTTATACATATTTGAGATAGTAAAATAAAAACAAAGATAGGGGATAGGATGAATGATGGAAATAATAAGTTAGAAACTAGTTAGATATAACAATATCTAACTTAATGTAATGTTTCATAAATAGATTTGCAGACACTGTGTATCTTTGCTGGAATCAAATCTGAAAACCTTTAGTCTGAAACTGTGTGTAAATTGGTAAAAGAAAAGATGAAAAGTTAAAATTAAAATAATTTAATTGATTTGAAACAAGTATAATAAACATGAAAAATAAATTTTCAGGTGCAAAATTTTCTACAGTTGAGATTTACAGTGTGTTTAATTCCAACTAAAGCAATCGTAAAATCTTAAAATTTATTCATAAATGCATTTTTATGAATAATGAAAACATTTTTTCACAGATAACATAGTTTTATTTAGAAACTAAAAATGTTTGAAACGCTAATTGAGGATTAATAAATGAATATAAAATATTTATTTTAAATAAACCCCCCCAAAGATATTTTCCCATTATTTATTTTACTTGAAATAATGATTTACTAAAAGATTTATTTTGAAAGAATTTATATTATGAAAAATACATGACAAGTTAAGCTAATTTATGAGGAATTTACTAAATATATGATATGAATTCTTGTTAAAAAGAAATGCAAATAAGGCTTTAAAGAGAATAAAATCATATTGTTTCCACAGCATGTATATGTACATGTTATAAAAACACCAAAGAAAAAGAACTTTCTTAAACTTTTATATAATGCAAGAATTATTCACAATTATTAGGAAAATAGATATAAAAATGAACAAGAAACTGAAAAGATCATCTAAAATCAGACCTAAAAATTATGTAAAAATTTCATAATAAAAAATTAGATCCTGTTCTTTCAATCGGTTCATAGCATCTTTTCACAAAATTCAAAAGCTCTGTATCAAACAGTTTTATCATTACAAGCATAGGCACAATGTCTATATATATAACAATATTTAATCTAATATAATGTTTTATAAATATACAAAATTATGATTATTAATGCTTTTTACAAATTTCAGTAACACTTAAACTGAATGATTTACCATATGGGTACCCTCTGTGGAAAGTTCAATACATGAATTAAAAATAAACTGCGTAACGTTTTTTTTTATATTTACATACTTTCCATATCTTTCTTAAATATGAACAGGGATTAACACAAATGTTGGTTTATTTATTTAAAAATAAGATTCAATAGTACACAGAACATAACAAAATTGAAAATATGTTTATAACATGTTTCAAATATGCAGATACAAAATTTCAACTAAGTAATATGAGTGAAAAAAAAAGTTTAAGTTGTTCAAACACAATCAGAGTTCATATCAACTAATGTTGATAAAGATTGCAAACAATAAACTATTATTTACAATATAAATAAAGCAGAAAGTTCAATCGAAACATATATCTTTATGTGATAACATGCTACATATTTGGTACATACTATATACAAAACATATTCGTATGAAGAAATAAAGAATAAAATTATATTTACCTCCTGTTAATAGTGTAGCATCTTAGGGCCATCGTTGTATCAATTCGTTCTTTATTTCCTCTATAATGCCTGCATTAACGTCTTCTTTTTGTAGTTCATATGGACAGGATTCCACAGAGCCGCTCTTTCACAGACTTAAATCAATGAAAGCCGACTCTTTCTCCAAATTCCATACAGTTTTCAAATTTACTGCCATGTTCCTTGACAAGTGAATCTCGGATTAAATGGATTTCTATTTGTTTACACTTTTGGCGCGGCATTTTTTGGCGAACTACATAGTGTCATTCTTGGCGATTACGTCACCGTCAAAGTCACACCCGATTGGTTTGAATTTCTCAATGCTCACGATTTCCCGTCAACACTGTGAGCACTTTCAAGCCGGTTGAATGCAGCTTACGATTTCCGTCAGCTTGTCTGACCGTTCACGTGCTACAAACTTTTTGGGTGAGTGGCAATGTGCTCACGCTGACAAAAACTGCTTACAGTAGCTCTCCGTGTGATAAGGCTTTTAGGGTCGAATTTCATTGTGTCAAGCACGGAAGGGAGGAGTCGGGAAAAGTTCGTTGTAAAGACGCATAAACATATATTTTTAACTTGCTTGTTAGAATAATTTTGAAACGTTTGCCCAAATAATTGAAAGCTTTTTAAAAATACCTGTCCGCTATTCGGAGTGTTCGCTATCCAGAGGGAATAACATGGATTGTCCTATATAGAAGGACCGGGACTCGTAAAAATGTCCGTTAATTAGAGGTGTCCGCTATTCGGGAGTGTCCGTTAAGGGAGGTACCACTGTATTACGCTCTTTAATATGTTAATTCACATGTAGTGTGAAAACTGAATATTTTTCGAGATATTCAAGAAAAACTAAATAACATAAGAAAGGCGCAGTTCGGGTTCGAGCCGCAGATTTTTCGTGAAAACGTCGGGATAAAATCATAAAACAAGTATTTCGTATTAATATGTAATTTAATTATCAATATCTTTAATACAATATTTACACCTATTAGTATAATGCTTACAGAAGATAAATCATAAGTTTATCGCATGTAGCAAGGGTCTGTGGTAGTTTGTGATTTATCTATTCTATAACCATTATACTACTCTGTGTAAATATTGCATTAAGATACTGATAATTAAATTACATATTAATACGAAACACTTGTTTTATGATTTTATCCCGACGTTTTAACGAAAAATCAACTGCGCGGACCTGAACTACGCCTTTCTTATGTTTTATTTAGAGTAGCTTTTGATGGCGCCATCTGTTGACAGTATATAGAACTACATTTCGCGTATGCGCAGTGAAACATTATTTACTACAAATGCTCAAATTTCCCGTAATATTCAAATTTTAATACAATGTTTCTTTTACGTATTGTCAAGTATTCTGTCAGTTTCGTACAATTCGAAAGAAAACTCTGCATGTTATAATCAAAAAACACGCGGAGATTGAAATTTTCAAGTTAATACCGATTTTTACTTATATTCTGATAAATATTTTCATTGTCTCACTGTGGATCCTAGTAATACTCTTGAAGCTCTTTAAAATGACACCAGAATCAACCTCCTAGCTAAACACGCTTCCACGCTACACTTATTTATAACCTTACATAAAACTAATTCATAACAATCACGCGCATGCTCCTACACTGGTACGATGGCGTCACAGACAAAAAAATACTATACGACAAACTCTTACAGATATGATCTATCCGTTGTGGAGTCTACCATTCTTTTTGAATTAAAAGTCTCGTAGTTTTTAGCGATTCAAATCCGACGGTATTTTGTCACACAAGAAAGTTCGACCGACTATTACTATAACGAGCGGAAAGACGCTTTCACGTCAAAAAAGGAAGCCAGAAAAAGCGCATCGGCTTCTGCCGATCGGTAGCTGTTATGTATGGAATTCTCTCGCTGTAGCAAATTTAAAACGCCGTAACGCCACTTTACCTACCTGGAAAAAAACTTGTTTGCTGTCTCATAAAAAAAAAGCCCGTAGTTGGAACATGTTTTGTTAAAATTAATTTTTGAAATGGGTTCAATAATTTATGACCAACCTGTATAATAATAATTACAGAACAATAACATTTAAGATTCTGTTCGTGCAGCCTTTTGCCCAACTGGTGAAATTTAATGGGCCTTTCAGTGCACAAAGGTTCCACACCCCTCCCCTTGTCCTACTACAGCAGGAAAAATGGGCCCCTAAAGTTTCGGTTTTTGTTTTTAACACTGATCTATTTATATGGTTTCCTAATTTTTTTAAAAAATTCGTTGTTTGAAAACAAATTTCGCTGTAATTATTTGATAGCGTGTTAGCAAGTATCTCGCTAATGCACTTACTATCACACTTACAGCCTTGAAATTTGCCACACAGGTAGTCTTAATAGTGACTCAATGCACCTCGAAGCCGGAATTTTAAAATTTAATTTAGAAAATTTTTCATTTAATGTTTTGGGTGACTTTTGCACTAATTTCTCAATAGCATGCTTTCGGATAACTGTACGACAAAAATAGATACACCATCAGAAAGAGCACGCGATTCCCGTTCTAATGAAGGTAGTTTCGAATTTCTAGCGTAATTTACAGAATTTTGGGAATTATTTTAAAAATAGTCTTTTCAAAAATAAAATTTTCCAGAATTCTTAAAACTCTTCCATCCGATGTTCTAATAAAGATATCATTTTCTGTTATGATTTCATATTCAATCTGTAATCGCGCATCGCATCAATTACTCATCCACTTCCTGTTTCACTATTTAGTGTATGATGTCATGTTCTATTTTTAGAATCGCGCTCTTCTCTTATTGGTTAATATTATACTTTCAATGTACATATACCTCTGCTTTTGTATATAATAAATTATTCTTTCTCTTGCTTCGGTCCACGGCTGGTGAATTTTACTTTAACAGCAGAGCGTGGTTCCTTTGGCCAGTATCGTTTTAGAAATGGATGCCGAACTGAAATATTACGTAGATCAGTTTGACGGGGCAAATTTTGCCGTTTGGGCGAGAAGAATCGAGCCGATTTTCGTAGCGAAAAACTTAGATAAGTTTTTAAATAAAGAAGCTGACGAAACGAAAGAAGATGAAGTTTCGGCAAGTAAGAAGGCTTATGCTTTGATGTTATCGTTTCTTAGCGACAAAGTTTTGGTGTCGCTATCGGATGAAAATACTTGCCCCAGCATTTTTCAGAAACTGAAATCTACGTACTTAAGGGATGGAACTGTAAATCAAATTTTAATAAGAAAACGTCTTGCTATGCTGAAAAAGAAGAAGGATATATCCATGCAAGAACATCTTAACGAAGTTAATGGACTTGTGAATCAGTTAAAATCGTGCGGTGTGAAAATCAGTGACAGGGACATTATCGTTTATATCCTGATGTCATTGCCTCCTGAATAGGATTCTACGAAATCTGCTATTGAAAACCAACCTTCAGAACATGTTTCCCTTCAGTTTGTTGTTAGCAGACTGTTAGATGCCGAAGCGTTGCTGAAAGACCGGCGGGTGTCGGAAACGAAAGCAGCGAGAAGTGAATCGTCAAATGATGTTGCTTTTCCGACAAATCAACGAACTGTGGTCTGTTTCAAGTGCAATAAAAAGGGACATATAGCAAGATTTTGTGATAAGACTATGGTCTGTCATCATTGTGGCAAGCTCGGCCATAAGAAACGAAACTGTAGGTACTTGACCCGTAAGAAACCGCCATTTAAAGAAGAGGAAGCAGCGGCAGTCTCCTTTGTTGTTGGTGAAGGAGAAGTTAAGAAATTCATTGTGGATTCGGGTGCTACTTCCCATATGTGTTCTCAACGCGAATGGTTTGAAGAATTAAAACCATCTTCCGGAACTGTGTCCTGTGCAGCCAAATCAAGCCTACTAGAAGTCGCAGGTACAGGTGTAATACGTGGCAGGCTAAATAATAGACAAGAAATTGTCCTGACAAACGTATTGTTTATCCCTGAACTCAATGGCAACCTAATTTCAGTCAAACAAATACAGAAAGCTGGATATTCTGTACTTTTCAAGGACAATAAGGCCATTGTTAAGGGAAAGAACAAAACTTTTGTGTTATGCGAACTGAATTCCAAGGGACAATACATCAGTGACTTCATTCCAACTATTTCTAACACATTTGTGGCCGAAACGGAAGAAGCTGAACTCTGGCATCGCCGATTAGGACACTCAGGAAATCATGCATTGAGAAAACTTGGATTACCAACAAGCGATTCATTTTGTGAAAACTGTGTTCTCGCCAAGCAGTCAGCGGAACCTATTGGAAAAGGGAACCGCAGAAAGGAAAGTGCTCCTATGCGAATGATTCATTCAGATTTATGTGGACCTGTTGAACCAGCAACATTATCAGGTGAGCGCTACGTTCTTACTTTTGTTGATGATTATTCTCGTTTTTGTGAAGTGCGCTTGATTAAAAAGAAAAGTGATGTTGCTGTAGAATTCAAGAAATTTCTAAAAGTAAATGATACTGTCAAAAGTATTCGATGTGACAATGCTAAAGAGTATGTGTCAGGGGAATTACAAAAAGTTGCAAGAAATACAGGTGTTGAAATTGATCCATGTCCACCATATACTCCTCAACTGAATGGGGTTGCAGAAAGAATGAACAGAACTCTTTTTGACAAAGCTCGTGCTATGTTGTACGATTCCAAATTACCAAAAAGTTGTTGGGGATATGCAATCCAAGCTGCTGCTTTCTTGCACAACAGAATTCCATGCACTAGTATCAACGACCGTACTCCTTATGAACTGAAATATTCTACAAAGCCAGATTTAAGTAAAATCCGAATTTTTGGATGTGATGCCTATGTCAAAGTTGCAGATACTCAAAGAAGAAAATTAGACCCAAAATCGAAAAAGATGATTTTCATTGGATATTCAAGCATGGGATATAGAGTCATGGATCCTGTGACAAGAAGAGTTATCGTGTCAAGAAACGTTCATTTTGATGAAAAGAAAATAATTTCTGATACATTAGCAGCGACTCCAAATATTGAAAATCAAGGAAGACACTTCTGATTTAGGGGAAGAAACTGAAATTGATATCAATCTAGTAGAAACTGAAAGAGCAATAGATGATAAGTATCCAGAATTCAGAAGATCTCAAAGAGAAAGAAAGCCTCCCGTGAGATATCCATTTAATGAAGCTTTATCTGCAACACATGAAGAATTAACTTGTGATGAAATTAAATTTCTCCCAGACGAAGAGCAATCAAATTGGAAGAATGCTATGGATGAAGAAATGCTTTTCATGGAGAAAAATAAAGTTTGGGACTTAGTAGAGTTACCTGAAAAAGAAAAACAACCAATTACCTGCAAATGGATTTTTAAACGAAAAAGAGATGGGAAATACAAGGCTCGTCTAGTGGCTCGTAGTTTTATGCAGAAAGAGGGAGTTGACTACACAGAAACCTTTTCTCCAGTCATCAGTATGCCATCATTAAGATTGGTGTTAGTCCTCATCCTTCAAGAAAATTTGCATTCTTACGTTATGGATGTGAAAACAGCTTTCTTGAATGGAGATTTGGATGAAGTCGTGTACATGAGTCAACCACAAGGCTATGTTGATGGGACAAGGAAAGTGTGCAAACTGAACAAGAGTCTTTATGGTCTCAAACAAGCTCCAAGACAGTGGTTTCACAAGTTCCAGCAGTTTATGAACAAAGTGAAATTCAAGCAGTCTACTTCTGATCCATGTTTTTACATTCGGAAAGAAAAAGGTAGAAAGGTAATCATTTGTTTATACGTCGATGATTTATTGATAGCTGTGTCCGATCCAGATGAAGTGAAAACCGTGATCAATCTTTTGCAAAATGAATTCGAGATGTCTAAATCTGCACCAGCTCCAGAATTTCTAGGAATAAGACTAGTGTTTACGCCAACAGAATTGAAACTTGATCAAGAATATATCGATAAAATGTTAAAACATGTCTGACTGTAAACCCTGTTCTACACCACTGGAACCGAAATGTACTTCAGCAGATTTTGCAAATAGTGAACTGTTTGAAGGACCTTTCCGTGAACTGATAGGTTCTTTACTATACCTTGCTGTAACGACAAGACCAGACGTTTTATTTTCAGTAAACTGTCTCAGCCAGCTTCAGGAGAAACCTACTGTTGCTGCCTGGACTGGATTCAAAAGGATCCTGAGGTATTTAAAAGGTAATAAAAATTTCAAATTAGTGTATAAAAAGCTGCATAATCCTAATTTTAATATTGATTTATATGTTGATGCTGATTGGGCTTCTGATACTATTGATAGAAAATCTGTGTCGGGTTATGTACTTATGTTTTGTAACTGTCCTATTTTATGGTGTTGTAAAAAGCAAAACTGCATATCTCTTTCTTCCACAGAAGTTGAAATAATTGCCGTCAGTAAATCACTGCAAGATCTCTTATATTATAAAAGTATTATAAATGAAATTTCTCATATAAATAGTATTTCTATATATGAAGATAATCAATCTGCGATTAAAAGTGTGACTAATGAAAATGTGTGTGGAAGATTAAAACATTTAGATGTGAAACTGAAATTCATAAGAGAAACTTTAATTAATCATTGCATTAGTGTTAAATATGTTTGTACTGAAAATCAAATTGCTGATCTGTTCACGAAAAGCTTGTCTAAATGTAAACTATATAAATTGCTATGTTTTTGTTCTGTATGCATGGGCGATTAAGGGGAAGTGTTATGATTTCATATTCAATCTGTAATCGCGCATCGCATCAATTACTCATCCACTTCCTGTTTCACTATTTAGTGTATGATGTCATGTTCTATTTTTAGAAGCGCGCTCTTCTCTTATTGGTTAATATTTACTTTCAATGTACATATACCTCTGCTTTTGTATATAATAAATTATTCTTTCTCTTGCTTCGGTCCACGGCTGGTGAATTTTACTTTAACATCTTCAAAATTTTTTTGCTAGTAAATCAATTGTTTCTCTGATTTAAAACAAGAACGGTTAAAATATTTTATTTCTCCGATTTTAAATTATTTCTTGATGGGATCAGAGAATTTTTCTCGAATGCCGATAGTGAAGAAGCGGCGTTTCGCCCGGTTTCACCCTGGCTACGCCATCTGGCGGAAAAGAAAACAGCCGTGATTTATTCCCTTCCTTCGCTGGACGCAGTCGTAAAGCAAGCAATACCATTCAATACTTGAAATAGTGAAATTATGAAATGCCAATGCTGAAATAAAGCAAATTTTATAGATATATAAATTTTTATTTTTGATTAAAAATAAACATTGTACCTCAAAAGCATGATTATAATAAAGATGTGAAAGTATGTGTTTTTTTAAAATTAAGTTCATTTCGTTAAAAAAAACGAAGTAATATCAAAGTAAAATTATGACAATGATATGCCATTACCGCGAAGAAAAATAAGCGGGAAAATCAATAATGTGCATCTTTTGTTTTGATTTTGTTTTCATAACTTTTTGGTGACATTGTGGGCGTTTCTTTCTTTTTTTCCATTTTGTTGAAGTCCTGATTCCACGGGCAACGCCGTGCGCGTACTGCTAGTAAGGTAATAAAAAAAAATTAGATGTGAAAGTTTTAATTCAATAAAAAGGCATTTCAAGGTGATTTAATTATTTGGAAAAAATTAATGACAATATTTGTAGAAAAAGAGACAAAGGGGATCGTATGAAAAAATTTGGATCCCGACCGACGCTGGTTTATCAGCTGCTGTATAAGTTTTCAAGAAAAGATCATACAGAAGAGTTCCGCTAATCCGGATGGATTTTTTTAAAAAAAGCAAAGAATATGCTAATTTTAGTGACAGGTCAGAACAAAATAATAATGCATGCATTCTGTTACAAAACTGCGTTAATTAAGCTGTAGGAAAAGCAGTATGTTGTATTTATGAGAAAAAAACCCCATCTAATTTTGTAGTTGCACCCATCTAAAACATGTATTATGTGGATTTCAAGGCAAATTCCGTTTAATCCCGATAGGGTCTGGTACCATCTAGCCCGGATTAGCAGGACTCTACTATAAATATTGTTCAGCAACGGATTTGGAAACCCTCCGCACTTCTGCGCATGCGAGGTTATTTTCATCAAAATAGGGGAAGACTGAAGAATGGAAGGCGATGTTTATATTTTACTGAGCGTGATCTAACAAAGAACTCCGGAAATCTCATACGATTCATTGCCTGACACCCTTTCCGGTGTAAAATCGTCCAAAAGTGGCAGTCTCGGAATCCGTTGCTGAACAGTATGTCATGTAATTAGACGTCTCTATTTGAATACATAAACTGTTTATACCAAATATTATGTTTAGAGAAATTTTAACAAACATATAAAAAGGGCTGGACTTCGGTTTTGTTTCAGTTTCTGAGAAAATTCTTCACGGCATACATCTGACTTAGGATTTGTAAGATATAGGCAATGTGCACTGGAATGTACTTTCTGAGAAAATCCGCAACTTCACAAGAGTAATATTTTTTTTTACCATGAGATGTTCAATTAAATGACCTTCAAGAGAAATTCTTTTTAGCAAACATAGCTGGATGAAATCATTTCATTTGTATGAGAAGGGAAATCTGAATTTAAAAAATCAATTGAGAAAAATCATTACTACACACACACCATAAGAAAATATGATTTTTTTTATTTATATGAATTCGAGATAATACACAGAAATATTACTTTTCAAGAATCTATATATATAAAACGCTAACATACATGGCATAGAAAAGAGATAAATTTCTGTTTTGATTATAGCAACGATTGCTTTGTTTTATGATACAAAACCGGTAGCCTCGTTTATATTAGGCATAACTTCATTATCTACTGTTACTATATAGGTTCTGGTGTAAAATAACACTTTGTCGATAAAAAATGACAACAGAGCGCAGATTATCCGAGCGGGATCAACTAGTATTTTTTAACACAGCTATCAACCGAATAACGGTTTTTCATTTATATGAACACAATGATGAATATTTAAATTGCTCTTTAAAGAAAGTATTTTCTACCTCACCAGAATAGTGCTTTTTTTATTTATAGGAGTTCCATGATGTCCATTTAAATCAATTCATTGTTTGAATGGATTTTATTAGGTAATTTTCAATCAATTTTCTGAGAAAATTCCTTACCAAATACATCGGAAGAAAAGGGCTTTTCACCTGTATGAATTCGATAATGCACTTTTAGTTTATCTTTCCGAGA
Source organism: Araneus ventricosus (assembly GCA_013235015.1). NCBI lineage: Eukaryota > Metazoa > Arthropoda > Arachnida > Araneae > Araneidae > Araneus > Araneus ventricosus. The sequence continues at coordinate 3,645 of BGPR01013912.1, read as the reverse complement.
AAATTTTTTATGGCAAATCTCACAAGAAAAGGGTTTTTCATTTGTATGCATTCTAAAATGTTTATTTAAATAACTTTTCAGAGAAAATTTTTTATGGCATATATCACAAGAAAATTGCTTTTCATTTGTGTGAGTTCGGATATGCTGATTTAAATTATCTTTCCGAGAAAAGTCTTTATGGCATACATCACAAGAATAGGGCTTTTTATTTGTATGAATTTGATAATGCACTTTTAATTTATCTTTCCGAGAATAAGTTTTACCACATATCTCACAAGAATAGGGTTTTTCATTTGTATGAGTTCGAAGATGCTCATTTAAATGAGTTTTCCGAGAAAAATCTTTCTGGCATACCTCACAAGAAAAGGGTTTTTCATTTGTGTGAGTCCGAAGATGCTCATTTAAATGAACTTTCTGAGCAAAAACTTTATGACATACATTACAAGAAAAGGCCTTTTCTTTTACATGAATTCGATAATGCAGTTTTAAACTCCCTTCATGAGAAAATATTTTGCCACATACATCACAAGAATAGAGTTTTTCATTTGTACGAGTCCGATGATGCACCCTTAAATTATCTTTCCGAGAATATTCTTTACCACATACCTCACAAGAAAAGGGATTTTCATTAGTATGAGTTTGAAAATGCTGAATTAAATTACTTTTCCAAGAAAAACCTTTATGACATACACCACAAGAAAGGGGCTTTTCATTTGTAAGAATTCGATAATGCATTTTTAAATCACTTTTCGGAAAATATTTTTTACAATATACACCACAAGAAAAGGGCTTTTCATCTGTTTGAAACTTCGTTTAAGAAAAAATACTTTTCCACATACATCACAAGAATAAGGCTTTTCTTTTGTATGAGTTCGATGATTCAAATTTAAATGATTTTCCTGAGAAAATTATTTACTGCATAAAGCACAATATGGTTTTTCTTTTGTGTGGCTCTGAAAATGTTTTTTAAAGCCATTTTTCCTGACCACAGATATCACATGCGAAATATTTCTTATTCTTGTCATTTACATTTTCGACATTTTTATCAGTTTGAACTGTTTTCACACACAGATCTCTAATCAAATGTGATTCATTCGTCTTGCTATACGTCTCCATCCTGTTTATTCTGCAATCATGTTTTTCTTTAAGAAAATGAGCTGAAGTTGAATCAAGGAAAACTGTCTAGAGAGCAGTGCTTTACTTTCTTTGAAGAAATACCTTCTTTCTCTTGCATCCAGAGATTTTAGAAGTAACCTGGTGAAGAAAACGAAACTTTATTACCATTTAAAATATAACAAGGAATTTGTATGTAAATGACTATTTATTATAAAAACAAAAACGGAGCATTGTCTTTTACCCAGTGGCATAGCGAGTGGGGCAAAACTGTGTAGATGTTTATGAGGTGCCATGGAGTCAAAAGATTTCTGCTTTTATGCCAATTTTTATTTTTAAAAAAATGAGGTGTCTTAAAAATACCATACACAGTGTATCCCAGGGGCGGCTGGTGTGTAGGGACTGCAGTACCCCCAACTTTTCCCATTGCGTAAATTTAATCAATTTATTTTATTTCACATTTATATTTAAATTTATCAACAATCTAACACAATTTTGCATTAAACGATTACGATATTCAAATGAAATGCTAAGAAAAACCTACGCAGAAAACGAAGTTCCCTATCTTATTTTTTCATTACCTGAAGAGGAAGCGCAAAGGAGAAAGAAACAATTCAAACGGGAACTGTGGATACTTCCAGCTCCGAATTCCGCCGGCGCAGTGACACTGTGCATGCTTTCCCTAATATGTTTTCAAGCTGAAAGGGTACAGTGGAATTCTACAGTCCCCATGACATTAGAAACGGAGTTTTAAACATTTTCTCGCACGGAAAATTTTCCGCATTCTAAAATTTGAAAAGAAACAAAGAAATGAAAGATAATTAATGATAAATAAAAATTTAATTGAAAAAGGATATTTTTATAGCAATGGAATTTCTTGCAATCCAAAAGATTTTTTTCATGTTTCGTGAACCCTAATATTCTGTACCTTTCTATTTGGGATCATGATTCTTTATCCCAAATTAAGATTAAATAAAGATTTAGTTAAGAATAATGATAAGTATATTCGCAATTTAAATATCGCAGTCCATCTTTAGATAAATGTAATAGAATATATTAATCATTTTTTTTTTCTCTTGGCAATTCTCATTACTATATTTCTAACATTAAAAAAAGAATAAAATATTTTCTGACGCACACAATATAAATCGGGATACGATTATATATAGCTGTTTTGATTTCAATGGATACAAAATTTTTTCATCGTCGTACAAGCATCAAGATAATGTTTTTGTTCTTTCACTGAAAACAAAACAAGAATGGATTTTATTTTTAAGTAATTTTTAATGATACTAATAAATAGAATTCATTTACGCTTCTGTTTATATTACTTATACTATGACATTTTTTCTCGTTAAGCAAAAAGAAAATTATTTTATTTCTGTCATTTAATGTTCATTCATTTTAATGTTAATTTTTTTAAATGTAGTAAGGAATACAGAAAACGGAACTGAAAAACAAATTTCGTGCTTAAATTTTTTTATTAAAATTAATTTGTCAAAATACTTACCTATTTGAAGAAAAGATGTTATTAGTTATTCATTAAATATAAAACTACATAAAGTCAATTGAAAAAGCCAAAAAATGGAAGTGATTCAAATATGCATTGCTGCGCAGTGAAGGTTTAAAGATGCGCAGGAAGGACAGCACCCCCAAAATTACATAACACTAGCCGCCACAGGCGTATCATTTAAAGCCCTGAATACGTCTCTTAAGTAGCGACACTCTTTTCCCCATCGACTTCGTGCCGCTTTCGATTTTGATTGGAAGTTGCCAGTCACATGGGTAAACAGCCGCCATCTTGGGTCTTCGGTTGAATGTGTGTATCACGCTTTTAACATTATACTTGGAATACTTAACGCAATTGAAGTCATTATTTTTAAGTTCTTCTATGGAGCATTTTAAACAGTTTCCTCAGTGCTGTAATTTGATGGTTAAACTTGTTAGTATTTTTGTCACTCACAGAATGCACTTTTTAACTAAAAAAGAAAAATCGAGCTTTAGAGCTAAGGAAGGTAAAAAAATTTTCCAGCAAGAGCATTGGCATGAGAATTGCCGCTTCAGAGATAAAATAGATTATTTTATATAAAGCCATAAATTCAAGACCTACTATTAAAAAAATTAAATGTGAGTATATATAATTGAGTATTCTAATAAATACATAATTCTGCACTGTGGTTTAAGGAGTAAAATCTCTAAATAACAGTAAGCATCCTTTTTATTTAAATTATGATATAGATAATTGAAAAGTAAGTATTAAAAAAAGCAGAAAATCGTTGTAAGTAATAATTTTCTACTGATTTATGAATTATTCATATATATATCTGTAATTATATATATTTTTAATTATATGTAAAAAGAATTTGCATGTATTAATTAATTTGGATCTCTAACTTGAACAGTTTAAGTTAACATATATGTTTGTAATAAATACTATACTTAAATAAATTTAAATTTAAAAAAATCTGATTTAAATAAAAAAATCCGATTTTTTTTTATTTTTTAAAAAAATCATGATTTTTATCAACCCTG
>BGPR01013911.1:0-40485 GCA_013235015.1 Araneus ventricosus | reverse complement strand
TCATTATGCTTCGTTCAGTTACGTATTGCTAAATAATGTTTTGTATATCCAGGAATGAAACTATTTTCGTAGTGTTAAGGACTTACTTGTATTTTCAATGATATATTCAGAATTTTATGTATGTGGTTTGTGATATATCATGGAATAGAGGTTGAATCTCTTTTTAGAAAGAATGTTTTTTAAGAGAAAAGAGAACAAATTAGTGTCAATTTGTAAAAGTGAAATTTTGAAAAAACTTATAACGCGGAAAATTTCTCATGTGTTTTTCATCGCCATTTATAACTAAAAATCATCGAAAGAATCTTTTGGATTGCAAGAAGTTTAATTTAAATTTAATTACTATAAAAGAACTTTTTCAATTGAATTTTTTTCTATCATTAATTTTCCTTCATTTTCTTACTTATTTTCAAAGTTTTAGCTCGCGAAATTTCCGCTTTGGTAAAATGTTTGAAAACCTGTTTCTAGCTCAGCTGGTGCTGCCGAACTTCACAGTTCCCCTTCAGCTTAGGGTACTTACACATGTAGCAGTTACGGCAAACTCGATTGAGAGCTCAAAGCGTGACGGTGGTCTTCACACGGGGCGTTTAGCTACTCGTTGTTGCCAGGTGGCGCTGCATATTCGACGTTAATCATTCTGCCGCGAGTAAGATGCGCGGATCAGATATTGGTGATTTATTTGTTTCATTTGAAGAATTTCCATCGAAGGAAGAATTCATTGCATATAATGAATAAAAATTTTACAACATAAAAAATATAGAACTGTTTCATAAAATTCTCAATTGAATTCAGAATATTACACACTAGTATATCATTTTTTTCTGGTGTTTCTTATGATATTCTCATCAATTATAGAATATCCTATGGATATTCTAATTATCCTAATAAATTGGAGAGGGGGGAAGCTCAGGTGTCATCCTCATCATCTGACCGTGATTCAAAATTACGAGTCTGTCCCAAAATAGCCCTCGTGTTGCTTCAAAACGGGACGTTACTATAACTATACTAAACAATACAAAATTCTTACACATTACAACCCGTGATTTCTGCTCAACCGTACGTGATGGAATTTTTAAAATTATTTTTATAGTAATCAGCATCTAAAAAACTATGAAAAACACTTATTATTGTGAAGACAATTTGTTACACCTGTGTGGACACGGTCAGAAACACCGTAAACTGCGCCCCCTGTTTTCTGCAATCAAAAATTTTAAAACTTTTTAAATGATAAGGATGTGGAGCGTCTACGTGTCCAGTTAACTCTTGTTTTTTTTGTTATTATTTTATTGTTAAGATTATTATGACGACACTTGACACTGCGGCTTTTACTAATGATTCTATTTTTACAATTAATATGATCGCCTTTTCTGGCGCTACTGACAAAAACGCCAAAAGTGTGGCTGCAACATCAAAGAGTAGAAAGTAGCTGGATTCAGGAATTAAAATATTTAAATTGTTATTTAAAATATTTTAATTGAATAAAAAGCATGTTGCTATTTTCTTAGGTTATTCCGCACAAAACTAATGATGCCAAAATACCATTGAAAAATTGCTGGCAAATTAATTCAGGATATAAAAGGTTTAGAAATATTTTAAAAATTTACTTTGAATAAAAGTTTTGTTTTGTCATACTCAAAGAATTTCCTAAACATTATCGATTTTGCGGAATCTTTATCCCAATTTTTTTCCAGTCTTCTCCGATTTTCCTTTTAATTATGAATTTGATAAAATAATAATTCATTTTAACATAAAATACATATCATAAATTAAAAATATAACCTTAAAATGCTTTCCTTCAAAAACCTGAAAATCTCCAATATATTTTGAAACTTCCATATAAATAGTATTAAAATCATTTCCGCACTATGAAATACTTAAAATGTACCATTAAATTTCTAAAATTTAAAGTTTTAAAATAAAATTATCCTTCATTTCGTATCCTTAAGAATTTTGAGAAAATAAATAAATGCATGTTTGTTGATTGGAGCATGCAGGGAATTAAGGAAAGTCGATAACGGTTGTTGGGACAGCTGGAGTGAAATAGGAATTTTGGATAATCTGAGAAAGTTGTGTGCGATCGCAGCGCCTCTCAGCGGCAAAATTGAAACCGAGCGACCGTTGATTGCTTACTCGGATAAATCTACGTCGAGACCATAAAAGATTGCCATTAGTGTTCGTGATTATGTCTTATCGCACATTTAACCTTTCAAAGTTACGTGGTTTAATTTTTCTTATGTTTTTAATGTATTTTGTAACCATTTTGATACTTTTTCTAAGTATAAGGAAATGTTCGTACGATTAACGTCTTCAGATTGAAAGTCTTCCATATTAGCACAAGGACACCGCACAATGTTATTCTGAATACTGTATAATAGGCTGGTCGATAAATGTCTATGTTCACATTTCTTTGACGGGAACCCCTAGAAAGGTGACAATTGATGTAAACTCAATTGAAATACTCACCATCCTAAATTATTGAAAAACAGAAATTTTGATTTAAAAAAATCAGTGTTTTCTACTATAAAATTAACGCAGTTTCTCGAAAGAACTTATTTTCTTTACCATCTCATCACTCAAAGAACACACACACACCAGCGATGAATGAGTTTTACGGAGCACACGAACTCATGGGTTCACAATCTCCGAACCTTACATGCAACATCTATTACCCTGGCTGAAAAAATTGAGGTGAACTTAATTAATTAAGATGCCCTGAAAGGTAAATTAAGATTAGAGCTGAAAGGAAATATATTGTTATTTATGTCCGATTAAATACCTCATTCATTCATCTCCATTCTCTACTTTCATTCGTCCTTTCGTTTACTCACGCATACAACAAGTTAAGTGGGAAAAAAACCCTTTATAATTAAATGAAATTTGGTTAATAATGAGGCAACCCGTTAGCTGATTTTTGTACTGGTGGTAGAGACTTCTGTTCTGCATCACATCTGGTCTGGGCCATTGGCTTAGGTCCATACAGGAGGGGTTAGCTTTCCACGTAAGCCCTGAAAAGGGCTAGTTGGCTCTCTTCCATTGTATGATGCATCTTCTAGAGTGGCGTGGTCTATAAACTAGCTTAGTCTAAAAGGAGAAGTGTCCTCGGACGTCGTTTCTTTCATGGATGGCTGGGGTCGTAATTTGGGATTTCTTGGATCGCGGGATTGGTATTGTTTTCCAGTTTGTTAAAAAAGTTTATTGAAAGTTTTTTGAAGTGGTCTTCGATAGTTTTAAGTTTAAGGTCTTTAGCTATATACCGGTTACGAATGTACCAGGGTGAGTTTGCAATATGCCGGGCTATTACATTTTGAGTTAACTCAAGTTTTTAACGTGGCTTTTGGCGGCCGCTCCCCACACTGGGGAAACGTAACTCAAAACTGGTCGTACGAGTGATTTATACAGGAGTAGCTCGTTGCTCAGCGATAGTTTTTATTTCCTACTTATGAGGAGATAAAGTGTGGCTTTTATGGCATTGACTTTTTGTTTATTGTTTTCAATGTGGTTTCTGAATGTCAGTCTTTTGTCGAGAATAACGATACTTTGTGCTGTTGCTCCATGGGATTGTTCTGCGGTAAAGTTTTGGTGGCTTGGGAGTTGTTTTACGACGTGAAAAATACACTGCTTGGCACTTGTTAGTGTTGATTTTTTCCAGCCAATCAAAAACTTACCCAGCTGGTCCAGGTAGCTGTTTAGATTTTCCGTGATATTATTGGACGCACCGGTGTTCATGATGGCATTATCATCGGCGAACAGACATAAACGGGTTTGGCAGTTTCTGGGGATGGGAATGTCATTTATGTAGATATTGAACATCTTGGGTCCAATCTTGGATCCTTGAACTACTTCGGCAACTATTGCACGTTCTGAGGAGAGACTACTCCCTACTCGAACGGCAAAGCGCCTTCCTCGTAGATAGGTTGCCATTAGCCTTATTATACTACTTGGGATCCGCATTACAATCAGTTTGTGAAGAAGGCCGTCTGTCCAAACTCTGTCGAACGCCTTTGCGATATCAAGAAATACTGTTCCAGTGTCCCAGCCCTCGTCCATGCCTTCCCTGACGAATTCAGTGATTCGTAGGAGCTGTTGAACCTTTGACAAGTTTTCCCTGAACCCAAACTGATAAGGGATGAGTTGGTCCTCTATTGCGTCCTCAATCCTATTAAGGATAACAGCTTCCGCAATTTTGCTGAGTGCTGACAAAAAAGACTAATAGGTCTATAGCTGCTCGGGTCTTGCGGGTTCTTTCCTGGCTTAATTATAGGGACAATAGTTGCAACCTTCCGTTCATTTGGGAAATATTTTAGTTTAAGTATTTCATTGATTATTTGGGTAAGCCATATGAGTGATTTTATTGGCATTCTTTGAATCATGATGCTGGTGATTTGATCTGGCTCGGGGCTTTTTCCTTTCTTTAATTTATTAATGTGATCAAGCAGTTCAGAGGGGAGGCATGGTGTTATCGGGGTCTCATCATTTTTTAAAGAATTTTTCCAATACTCGTTTAACTTTTAATTCAGTGGGGAGGTGGGAAAGATCATTAGGTTGGAATTGCTTTTCAAGGACATCAGCTATTGCCTCTGTTTTCTCGTGGTTCCTGTAAACTATAGTATTTGCAGTTAGGAGGAGGGCATTCTAAAATAATTTTTGGAAATCTTTTTGGCTTGTTGCCAAACCGTCTCGTCTGTAGGATGTTACCCAAAGAAGCGAACAACTTTCTGAAACTGAATCCGGACTGGACTGTAACGTTAACATGGGAGATTCAGCCCTCTTCAAGGCTATGGACTCCATTATAAAACATGCTATTTATAATAGTATTATTTAGAATATTTCTGGCTTCTTTTTTCAATTCCCAGCATTTTTTGAAAACAATCGAAAGTTATAAGATATTTTCATGGTCTGGAAATGGAAATTCGACACTTTTTCAAAGAAAATGTCCAAATTCTCCTTATATATATATATATATATATATATATATATATATATATATATATATATATATATATATATATATCTGAGTTGTCTTTTTCATAGTAATAGTTTTTAATCTTATTACCTATATGTATTTCATTGTATGAGTATTATTAGGTTATATTGTTTTTTTATATTTAATTTTAAATGGTGGTTAAAAAGGAGTATATGATGAAAAGGTTATTTGAGTTTTAATGGTCTTTGAAAAATATATAACTATATATATATATATATAATGCGACACATATCAGTTCCCAAGGCTGATAGGCATTTGATATTTGATTGTTGGAATTCCGACAATAGGTTGTCTTTTTTAATAGTGTAATAGTCGTTAATCAAACTATCCTTTGTATTTCATTTGTATGATTATTAATAAGGTAATTTGATTTTAATTTTCATTTCCAGATTAATATTTGTATATATTTAAAATATAACACGTTTTGATATATATTACAAGTTATATACTTTCTTGTCTCTAATCTTGAAAGTTTTTGGAGATTTATTCCCTTTTTTTTTGTTTTTCCAACAATTGGCTTTCACACTTTCACAGAGGGTTGGCGCCAAAAAACCTAGATTTAATGCGACACATATCAGTTCCCAAGGTTGATAGGTATTTGATTACTGGAATTCCAATTATAGGATGTCTTTCTTCATAGTGTAATAATCTTTAATCAAACTATCTTCTGTATTTCATTTGTATGATTATTGATAAGGTAATTTGATTTTAATTTTAATTTTTAGATTAATATTTGTATATATTGAAAATATGACGTATGCTTTGATTAATTGATATACATACAAGAAACAGAGGACAAATATATATATATATATATATATATATATATATATATATATATATATATATATATATATATATATATATATATAGTTTCAATCCATCCATCTTAAGCTCCAGGCAATTGTAATTGATAAATTTCTATCTTGGATTGTCTTTTTCATATCTTTTTATGTCATTTTAAATATAAGTGCAATATTTTATAACTATAGTTCATTTAGACTTTTATTGATAGGGTAGCGAAATTTGTTCAAGATTCTATTTATTTCTTAGGGCTTTTGCAATTTTAGTGACTAATTTTCTATTTGTATTTTTGATTTTAAGTATTTGTGATAATTTGAATTAGGTGAGAAAATTTTTGGAATTTTACTTCTGAATATAGATAGGGTAGTTTTCTTTTATTTTGTGGTTTAGGGATATTGCACTTTTGCGTTTGGATTTTGTATGTTAATGAAATTGATATTATTAAGATACATATGAGTAAGGCACATAATGGGTATCCATTATAATAAGGGTGGCCCTTATTATAATGGAAAAAAATTAATTTAAGCGCACAATCCTTAATTTATTTCCTTTTACCATAATGTGTAAGTATACAAAATATTTCTTCATTATATAAAGGTTAACCCGTGCCGCATTGAGCTTGATTAACCCATCGAGGGCAGGTTCAGCGTATAGAGTGCGCCCAGAGCCGGCCCGAACAAAAGTGGGGACCGGTGCAAAGTTTACTTGCGGGACCTTGAAAAAATTTCATCCAACAAAATAATTTATTGCTTTTTGCTATTTATTACATTGTACAATTTTCTTTAGTAAAGACTAAAAAATACATGAAAAAATAAATAATTAAATTACTTTTATAGAGTAAATATTTTAAGCACACAAAAAATCGTTTATAAATCAAACGACAAAAATAATTGCTTCATATATAAAATTTGGTATTCAATTTATTAAAATAAGTTTAAAATATGGGATTTTTGTTTCATTTTCTTATAAGTTTTATAGCAAATTCGTTGATAATATCATTGTTGGGGTTTTTCAACTGTGAATTGGCATTTTGGCGATAAATGGTTGCTAGAATATGTGAGCGCGCCAATGCGCACTACTGTGTTCCTACTTTTTGCTCTCTTCTCTTGAAACATCTATATAGTGTGTGTGTGAGAGAGATCGTCAAAATTAAATGCTGTGTTCGTGAACAAGGGTTCTGCTTAAATTTTCTAATTAAACGGACAATACATTAAACGCATTCTACTCCACTGCTCTCCGTGAGTTTGGACGGAATCATTGGTACGACTCACCTGAGTCAAATCATACATTGCCTATGGATATAGCATTCTTTGTTAAGAAATATTTCTTCTTCGTTTTAAAGCAGCCATTGTTCGGTGGACTTTCGTCAGTTCGCACTACTAACATTCGTTCCGATTAAAGCGATTCCTTTGAAAAGGAATAAAGTATTTCGTAACGAAGGAATAAATTGTGTTCTTATATGACTATCATCGAACTTAATCGTAAGCAAAATGCTGACAAAAATAAGCTGAAGAAAATCGAACAATTCATTAATGCGTTTCAAGATGTAGACGAAACTAAGAATTATATCGAATTAAAATCGAAATTGAACAGTATAAAGGATATACTTAAGGAACTGGATAATCTACAAATGGAATATTGTGCTTTTCCTGATAAGGTCGATTTGAAAAATGCCTTCGATATTCTAAGCGATATAGAAAAAGATTCAGAAAAATATAAGAAAAGCATCATTGTATTGTTATCGAAATATGAAGATCAGAAAATAAACCACTAAATTAGCTCCAAAGAGTCATATAAAATTGCCAGATCTTCCGTTGCCCACATTTATCTATCCTTGCTACCTGTTTCAGAGACCCTTGCTCCCGCCCCATTCTCTCCCAGAAATTTTAAAATCCTGAAGAGCAGTTAACTGTAAAATATCACTTCCAAAGACCTGAGTTCTCTGCACGGCAGCAGCTACTCTTCACAGGCACCAGTTCTTGCAGTGCTCCAGTAACAATGCCACAAGATCCAGATTGACTTCCACCACACACCCTTTGCCTCCAATAACAGCAGCAGATCATCAACGTACCATTACCGGATATTAGGCCCCAAAAATTACTTGCTTCAATGCCTACATTTAGTGAAAGTTCCATGATTTGGAAAAATTTTAAAACACAATTTATGAGTGTTATCGGAAATAATGATTCTTTAAATGAATCTCAAAAACTTGTGCAACTGAAAAGTGCTCCTAAAAATGACAGGGGCTTAATACAAAGTGATCAAGATAATTTTGACTCCCTTCTAAAGGCGTTGAAAAATAGGTATGGAAATAAAAGACCCTTGGTTGACATACATATCGCCGAAAAAACTTCGATTAATAAAATTCATAATGAAAATCCTACTCAAATTAAATTACTAATCGATACTGTTCGGAATCATATGCGATCTTTGAAAAATCTAAAATTAGAATCAAATTCCTTGTCAGATCGGGGCCGTGCGCAAAAAGTAAACAGCTCTCTTCAGGCCAGAACACTGGATTCGTGACGTCACAGTCTAAAGCCTCTCCGTAGCTGTGTTGTTGATGTAGGGGACGTTCATTCCCAAGCGGAAACAAAACAGAAGTACAAGATTTTCGGCAGTTACTCAGTACTGAATGAGTTTTTAATATTGACGATCAATTAATATAAATAGTAAAACATTACATTTCATAAAAAAAAGCTTTGACACAATTTTCAATTGCAAGAAGATCAGAGCATGAATTTTGATAATGGATTATTCAGTAGTGTTTTGATAAAAAGTGTGAGAAACCGATAAAATTGTTAATTTCATTTTCATAAATTTCTAATTAAATTTAATGTTAGAAACAGATTTCATCACCTCTAGAGGTACTGTTTCAGGATGCACTACCCCTTTTCAAAAATGTTATGAGAATGCGGGTTCCCCAATAGGTCTATTTCCTTCAATTACAAAAGGATTAATATCCTAAAGTTGACAATTTTCGTTTCAAATTTTTAGCTCTAAGCTGGTCATTCTTAATTTTAGTATAATTATTTAAAAATATATTTGCTGAAATGGAAATACATTGCTTTACAATGAGGACAAAATTATTTTTACATTCACATGAAACTTCAGGAACAGAATTTAGCAATTCCATTTTTTCAAAAACCAGATGTTCCAACAGCTGCTTGTGGTTATTGGTTTTTAAAAATTTCTCTTCAAATTCTTTACGAATTAATTTATTGAAAATTTGGTAACTTTCCACCAATATTTCTAGTGTGTATTTAGTAGGCCATTTCAAGCCTCCTCGATCTAGAAGTGATACATATTTACAAGTAGTGTCAATTTCATATTCAATAATAATAATAATAATAAGTTGTAATAAATTTTGATGTACAAAGATCGCAATTTAATTTCTGACTAACTTTCTTAGCAACATACCCTGAAATATAAATGAATGCTGGCATTTCCTCCGGTGATATTTCAACATCAGTAGTTGTGTCGAAAACCTCATACCATTCTTCACCTATTTCAAATTCTACTGAAGTTGCCTCAAAAATTTCTAAAGATTTTATGTGAAACTCCCCTTTTTTTCTGAATGAAAATTTATCCAATCTACAATTTTTAGCTTTTTTTCAGATTCAAATATTTGAAGGCATGAAACATTATAATTTCCCCAGACATTTGTTGATACTGCCCAAATCTTGCCTCTAGACTATCTGTTTGAAATTTACCTAATAATATATATTCTGGGCTGTGCCCTTTGAAGATATGATTTACAATATCTATCAATGATTTTGTGGTAAACTGAGGGGCAAATTGTGTCTCCTTAGTCAATTTACCACCTTTACCTGGTAATCCTAGTTCTTTTCTTTTTTCTAATGGCAATGCAGATTTGTTGTTCCAAGAGACAAGCCAATCATAAAATTTATTCAGGAATACCATACTCATTTGATCTTTACTTCTAATTGTGTCACAAAAGGGATTTTTCAACCTCTTATCTTTCTCAGAATTTTTAACATTAACAATATTCCACCATTTAAAAAACTGATCGATAAATTCCTTAGTTCCCATGGTATCTTTGCCTTTCTCTCCAGCTTCATGAGCTAAAGCAGCACTATTGCTTTCATGAAATATATTTAAGGCCAGTAACACATTTTGTTTTTCAAAAGAAGTGGGATATAACACTTTCTGGGATAGCTTTGGTGCATTCTTAATCAAATTTGATTTTTCTGTTTCATAAATATCTCTGAGGATCTTGGAGCTTAGCTAAAGAGATTTTAGATGAATTGTCAGGTGAAGGAAAGCATAAAACTTGCCCTAGTGTTAAACCAATAATTACCAATAATTAAATAGTTACCAATAACAATAGTTACCAATAATTAAACCAATTATTTCTAACAGATTTGATCAGATGAACTGTATCAAATAAGAAGAATAACTTATTATTAGGCTCTACAGTTTTTGAGGTGCAGTTTACAAGGTTTCGTTGGCACATCTGGGTGAACATATTTCTATTAATTCTATTGTTGTCAGAAATTAAACATAAAACATTGTACTTGCAGTCATTTAACATTTGTAGGACCTTCAGAGTTTGGCAATAAAGGTCATCAGCTGTTTGATTCTTCATGGGAACTAAGGCAACTGTTTCTTTATATTTTGAAAATAAAGATGTTATCATGAATGCTTGAATAGTATTAGCTTGTTGATTGGCATTTTCTGCTTTCCTAGAAGTTTTCCTCCCTTATAATTTAAACCCGGATTTACATAAATTTCATCTATGAGAAGGCAGATAAGTTTTTCATGGGGAGATAACATTTCATTCTTTTTTTGAAGGTACATGATGTGATTATTATTGGAAACACTACTTGGGCCTTTCAAAGCATTGGATAATTTTTTAATGTATACAGGATGAGTTTTGTGTTTCAAAAGTACGGAAAAATATGAGCCGTGAAATTTCATTTTCCAATGCGACGACCCTTCGCTTTAGGCCTAAAAGGAGATCGACTAACACTAATTTGTACCCATAATTCTAAAGAAACAAATGTAATTTTTTGACTATAGTACTTAGATATGCATAAATGATTGACAAAAATAACTTAAATAACATAAATGCCAAAACTTACTTCAATATTAGTTAATCCAGCGAAATCCTTCGAAAAACGCACACTCATAAACAAGCAACGCAACACAGAAAGGAGGCTTTAGAATGTGACGTCATACTCGTTGGAATTTCCGAGTATTAAGGCCTGGTTAGACTACTGCGCAAGTCTTTTACGCACGGCCTCGGTCAGATGCAATTACATTACATGTATTAAATAATAAAATCGATACGGAATCTCAAAGATTGTTCCAATTACGTTTGACAACCACCTAGGTACCTAGCTTACAAGCCTTTCTTTCGTTTTTGGACTTAAGATGCCTTCAACTAGAATCATTCATTAAATAAGATTTCGCAGCAAATTATTCCGATAAAAAATAAAAGCAATTCCGGTGTAAATAATTCTCCCTGGAAATCTTTTTTGACTAAAGATAAAAAATAAAACATCGATTGTCGTTGAATCCATTTCTAATCAAGGTCAGAAAGCATGCGTCATCGATAACCAATTCAAGAAACATTCTGTGTATAATTATGAGAAGTTTTTAAATCAATCTCCTTCGGAGAGATATAAACTTTGTAAGAAGCATAACATTTGTACAAATTGCCTGAATTTTCAGCCATCTAAATCGTGTATTTCTAAATCTTGTAGTCAGATTTGCAGTTAATTCCATAATACTAAATTGCATAGAAACAAAACAGATGTTCCAATTCCTTCGGCGGCAGAAGGATTTATTGATACTGCTGCCAAGTTCAACTCCGAGCAGTGTTTCGCTTTGCATTCAACGGATAATAAGAATTCAAAGCCGATGAAATACTTAATGAGTACGGCTGTAGTTTATGTAAATGTAATGCCAATTAGAATAATTTTAGACAGCGCTTCAGAAGTGAACTTTACTGCTAGCGATTGCACAATGAGTTTGGGTTTAAAACGAAATCGTATACATTCTTCTGTTTCTACATTACTGGGCTCGCGGAAGATATAAAATATAAAACAAATGTTATTACTTCAAATAAAGATAATCCATTCAAAGAAAGCTTAAAGTTTATGGTTGTTCCTAAAATATAATCAGTCACTCTGTCTTGTAATTTAGACATATCAAGGCTTTCTCTGCCAAAGCATATTAAATTAGCAGAACCATCAGTTCATTAGCCAGCTAAGATTTCAATGCTCTTGGGTGCACAAGTGTTCTTTAAAATTATTAAGGCAAATTAAATCAAAATTAATGATTCAATCACTCTGCAAGATTCGGTCTTTAATTATATAGTTACTGGAGGTCTGCCGACAGCTGATGATAAACTGCATTTTTTTCTTTTTTCAGAGCAAGAAGGGTAAGAAAATTTAATTTCTAAATTTTGGCAATTAGAATCGATCGAAGATGAATCCCTTAATTTGATTTCACAAACCAAGTTTTGTGAAGATCATTTAGTCAATAATCATTGGAGAGATCAAACGGGACATTATATTGTTGAAATGGCATTTTTAAAAGAACCTAGCTGTCTCGGCGAATCTAAGCAAACGGCTATTCGTCGATTAAATTCGTTATGGAGAAAATTAGAAGCCAATCCAAATCTTCAACAGTTCTATCTAAATTTTATTCATCAATATTTGCATATGGCACATATGGAACAAGTGTTCGAACTATCAGAACCGACAGTTATATATTACATCATTCTGGTGTTTTACGTTACGATTCCAAATCCACACCGCTTAGGACTGTTTTCGATGCGTCCCGTGCTACTTCGACTGGCGAGTAGTTGAACTCTATTTTAGCTAATGGAGGAGTCATTTAGGACGAGTTATTTGCGATATTATTGAAATTCAGAAAAGATAGAGTCGGTTTGATTTCAGATATTCAAATATTGTTTCGTATGATATTCATAGATGAATCTCAAAGAGATCTATGGTGAATCGTTTGGAAAGATAGCTTTGATGGCTCTATCAAAACGTATAAAATGAATAGGGTTGTGTACGGCACAACATGTGCTTCCTATCTTGCACGACGAGTGCTTAAACAATTAGTAATGGATGATGGACACAGTTATCCATTGGCTGCCTCAACTGTGAGTAGTGATATGTATATGAATGACCTAATAAGTGGTGCTGCAAACATCTAATCTGCTAAACAGCTTAAGGAGCAACTTATTTCGCTTTTCAGAAGAAGAGGCATACAACTACATAAATGGTCCTTCAATTGCATAGAATTGCTCGCAAATTCGGAAGTTTCTGATGGAGATGTTTCTCTTACAATTCCTGATGAAACAAAGACTCTAGGACTTTTGTGGAGACCTCAAAAGGATTCTTTAGCATTTTCGGTGTCTGCTAATATAGATACCTGTGAATCTACATTACAATTGTGTGTACAATTATAAAAAGATCAGTTCTTTCGATCACGGATAGGATTTTCGAATACTTAGGTCTGATTTCGCCTGTAGCTGTAGTTACGAAAACGAAACTTGTAATGAAAGAATTATGGAGGTTAAAATTAGACTGGAAGGATTCCTTAGAATCACAATGGAAGCTATTTGTTACGTTTTTGTCAACTATCAACGCTCTGAACACTCCACGATATATTCTGTTGGACTATGCTCTAAAAATAGAACTGCACGGCTTCTCAGATGCTTCTGAAAGGGCCTATGGTGCAGCAATATATGTAAGGTGTCTCAATAATTCAGGAGAAATATATACAAATTTAGTGTGCTCAAAATCAAGAATCGCACCTCTGAAGTCGGTAACAATGCCCCGGCTTGAGTTGTGTGCCGCTGTGCTTCTTACAAAGTTAGCACAAAAAACTATCACATAGATGAAAATTTCATTCCATAGTACTGTGCTATGGACCGACTCTATCTTTGCCCTTGCATGGATGAAAAAGGACTCTTCGGTACTCAAGCCTTTTGTGAGAAACCGAGTAAGTGCAATTCAAAATCTTACAGAAGTTCGTGCCTGGAAACATGTCCCATCCCAGGAAAATCTTGCAGATATTGTCTCTAGAGGGATCGATCCAGAAAAAATCCAAGATTGTGGCTTGGTCCGTCGCTCTTATAAGATAATTCAGTAAGTGATGATGAGTGATGATTGCAGTGATATCAACGATAATGAGCTATACCAACGAGAATTCAGAAAAAATTCGACAGATCCAGTGTGTCTTGACGTGCAAAGTGAAGAAGTGTTACCTATAATCAACAATTGTTCTTCATTTACCCTACTTCAAAGAGTCATCGTGTGGTGTGAGCGTTTCGTTAGAAATGAAAAAAAAAAATGCAACCAAACGAGGGCAACTTAAGTAGCCCTGAGTTATTTAAATCCTTAATGTGTTTGGTGGAAAGCGTGCAGGCAAATTGTTTTGCTCAAGAAATTCAGAGTCTCAAAAGATGTCAGTAGTTACCTAATTCAAGCTCTTTAATAAACTTCGCTCCATTTTCATCTCCTAAGGCCAGCTCTGGTCATCGTTTGCTTTCGTTTAACATTTCGCTACTTCGGTTGAGATCGTCTCTTTGTTGGCTTGAAATTTTCTAGCAGAATAAACTTTTGCTTTTGTTTGCATTATAATATTAGGAGAACCGAATAAGTCTATTTAGCTTTTCCAATTTCTTGTTTTGCATAACATTTTTTTAAATCCGTTCTTTACATTTTGGTGCTATTATTTTCTATTCCAGTTTTCTTCAAACCACCATTCTTCATTGCTTTAGTGACGTTGCTAAGTTTTCAGTCCTATTGCTATAATTTTGATCATTTAATTAATTCAATATTTTATTTTTTATTTAATTTTGAGCTAAGTTTTCTTAATTTCGTACCAGCTTTTATCTAATGAGTAGAATTATTTAATTTATTAGCTAGAATTTTATTAATAACAATTGCATTTTATATTATTTTTAATATTAATTTCATTAATATTTTTTGATAATTAAGACTCTTTTAATTCAGTAATTTTAACTTAATATCTGAATTTCGCGTACGTGCAAATTATCGAAAGTATTTAAGTACTCTTTGCAAGTAAGGTCAAGCATCCGTATGGTTAGGGATACTTGACCCTAGTTTATTTCGTGAAATATGTTTATTTTATGATTAAATGACTTATCAATTTAGCGTATTTGTCATTATTAAAAACATATCCTTTTATTATGCTTACTATCAAAATTTTCAAGAAATATGAGAAAAATTAAAATTAATTTCGAGTATCCCTAGTTTCCTCTATAATAGGAAGGTCACAAGATGTCGGTGCCCTGATTTCTTTGAATGCATTCCTTTTAAATCACTGTATTCTGCATGCGGTTGTATTTTTTGAAATAAATACTGAAAATTCTGTTGATCATCAGCTGTTCTACATATTTTACGAATTTGTTCTTCAATTTTTTTAATAAAATTTGGTTTTATTAGTAAATACGGTTTGGTTCTCAGAGAACTTTGATTTGTCTTTAGAAGAAAAGTAAAAAAGGCCTGAGGATTATAAAATTACACTTTGAAAGAATCTGAGTCAAGGTTTTATCATTTCAATTTTTCATTTAACAAACGTTTATTACCATAAAAGCATGAGAGAAAATCCTTTTATTTATGTTTCCTTTTTAGACCATTGACCAAAATTTAAAAATTCTGAGAACAAGCATTACAGAGTAAGAACGAATTTGTGGTTGAATTAATTACTGCTTATATTTCCTTATATAATCTCTTTACCTCAGAGGTAATCTATCTTTTTCTCATATAATTTCTTTACCTCAGAGGTAAACTATCTTTTTCTCATATAATTTCTTTACCTCAGAAAGTAAACTGTCTTCTTCTTTATATAATTTCTTTACCTCAGAGGTAAATTGTCATCTTCTATATAGAATTTCTTTACCTCAGAGGTAAACTAACTTTTTTTATCATATAATTTCTTTTCCTCAGAAGTAAACTGTCTTCTTCCTTATACAATTTCTTTGCATCAAAGGTAAACTATCTTCTTTCGTATGAAATTTCTTTACCTCAGAGGCAAACCATCTTAAGCCCAATTTTGCTGATTTTGATGTTTTTATCTTATTTGTATCATGTGGATTGCATTTTCGGTTGGGCTGAGTGTCATAGCTTTAGGTTGAAAATAAAAGAAAGAAAAAGAAAACAGAAAGAAGAAAATAGAAAGGAAGAATTTATGTGAAAAAGGAGAAACAACACACAATAAAATAAAATATAGCTTGCGAAGCATTACGCTATGGAACTTGGTTTCGCTCTCCTGCAAAATTTTAAAATTTTTACTTACCATTATTTACCTTTGACCTACAGAATAATGTCTTCATTGCCATTACTGGAAAATTTCTGAAGATATCGTTAAAAGCGCATGGAAGTTCACTTAATGGATTTGGAAACTATATTCCAACAAAATAAATAAATAAAAGAAATTTTGTTTAACAAACTCATACCGTTGAGCAACGGATTCCGAGACTACCACTTTTGGACGATATTACACGAGAAAAAGGTGTCAGGCAATGAGTCATATGAGCGTTTCCGTTTTTTGTTAGATCACGCTCAGTAAAATGTAAACATCACCCTTCCATTTTTCACTTTCTCCCTATTTTGATGAAAATATCTCCGCCCGGCACATGAGCAAAAGCGTGGAGGGTTTCAGAATCCGTTGCTATACAATATACAGAGATACATTGCAGCAATATTTTATTGGCCTAAATTTTAAGCCGCAATCAACATTAAATGTTATACAACTACATATTAATCTTTGAAGCATGTGGTGCATATTTATTCCAAATGTGTTTCTTACTACAATTTCTGATGCTTCTTGAAATTAATGAAAACAAACTTTAAAGTTTTAGTACATTTCCTATGTTTATTAACAATACTTATAATAATATTAATTCAATATTGAATGTACATTATTGTTGCAAGTTATATGTCGTCTGCTTCCGGAATTTGTTAATATGCTTGAATTTTGATTTTCAACCAAAAAGAATTTCATAAGTATTCAAAATATATGTAAATGAATTAAAATTTATTTAATATATAAAAATATTCAATATTCATAAAGTTATGCTATAAGCAAAATTTTCACTATTTATTTTAAAACGCCAAATTTAAAAAATGTTTACTTCAAATCTGTATTTTTTAGTATTAAACTTATTTAATACGATTATACAAATATTTTAGTTCCCAAATCCTACATTCTTATATGCGTGAAAGGGTTAACTGACATGTTGAAACATTTTGTATCAAATTTCTTTCTATGTATTTTAATTCGGTTTTCATAAAAAACTGCTTTAATAATAAGTCTTCCAAAAAGTACGTTGTAAATTTCTGATTACATTATCTTTCCGTTTATAAATAATTTTATTGTATCACTCCCAAAAAAATGGCGTTATCAGCCATGAAATATTAGAAATCCGTTTTTTATAAAACATTTACACAGTTTTGACCACGAATCGAAACTAAAGAATTTGGAATGAATCGAAATTAAAGAAAATGTTAGAAAGAAATCAATTATGAAACTAATTTTTGTCGCATAATTTAAATTCTTCGAAGATTTTCTTTAATTTTGTTTCAGTCACTGGCTTCCAAATATATTCCTACTATATACCCATATACACTTATAAGTACCGCCAAATACTTTTCCAAGCTTTGGAATAGTTTGAAGGAAACAAAAATTATCTGAAAATCTATCCTGATACGCAAACAGATATTTTTCCAAAAAGAATTCAATGAAAGAGTCTAAAAATAGTTGAATATCCTTCAAATGAATTCATTAAGAAGTCACTAGTTCCGAAAAGAACAATCACAAAAAAATTCCACAGATGTAATTTTATTTGAAAAGTTTTCCAACAAATAATTATAAATATAGGTTCACAAATGTGAAAAAGTACTTTATTTTCATAATTCTATCTGATATTAATCTGCCTTTCACTGAATAATTGAAAAGCGTGTCCATAATACCAACCTATATAAAGATAACCTTATCGTACCTGATCTGCCGTGAATGTTTCTCTTTTCAAATTCAATGGGAGGACATTGTATAGGAGATAAGCACTCTTTTGTTTGAAGTGGATAGCGCAAAAAAACGTTACAGATAATACTATTAGGGGTGGAAGGTTCGAATCGGTAGATTACTGCGAGGGATTCATCGTCCCGTTGTAGGCGGTAACGAATTATTGCTCCAAATTTTGGAAAGTAGAAAAAATGGCCGGAAAATGGTTCCTTGGCTGTTTTTTAGTTCTTTTTCTGGCATGGGAAATTAATTGCCAAGGTGAGTTAAATAAGCTTTTTTTCTTTTCTTTGTCTGCTTGTATTAAAACATTATTTTTATAAACTTGTGTAAGGAAAAAGTTAAATCATCGATCAAATGCTTTGCGCTGATTTTTTTTCTTTCGAAAATGGAACAATGAGTGGACAGCTATAAAATTTAGAATCTCATTGATGTTGTTTTTTTTCTGAGCATAGTTAAAATGTTTTAGAGAACAATTTAAGATCTTACACCAGGCCTACTACTCCCTCAATCTTTGGCTTTTAAATGATTAACACATCTGATATCAAAACCCTTTTGTGTTTTTATAGGTAATTACCGATTTTTTAAGAATGACATTTCATTTTTATTTTATTAGAAAATACATTCCCCTATCTTTGTTTCAATGAATCAGATCTTTCGATTTTTGTATTTCTTTACTTCATTCTCTCGAATCTTTTGTTAATTCGAAACCCTTTTAATGGGTG
Organism: Araneus ventricosus; assembly: GCA_013235015.1. Taxonomy (NCBI): domain Eukaryota; kingdom Metazoa; phylum Arthropoda; class Arachnida; order Araneae; family Araneidae; genus Araneus; species Araneus ventricosus. Next base: position 21,942 of record BGPR01013911.1, on the reverse strand, counting down.
TCTCTGCAGATTCAGAAACACTGATTTAGATGAAAGAATGCATAAGCGCTCACCACTGCTTCATTAATTATGATTTTATATTGAATTGCATAGTTGAGGGACATGAACTGGAGATAGAATATTATGGGTGGCTATCTTTTTTGAAGGCCCTGATTATTAAATAGGCTAAGTAGGCAACTGCGTAAGGGCCTGTAAGGGGCCCCGAGGTCTCGAGATATTTTAAAGTAGTTTCATCGTGATTTTTGATTGTGTGCTTTTACTTAATTTACAAGGGTCGTGCGGTGGAACTTATTCAAATTAAAATAAAGTATCGTGTCAATTTTGGAGCATTATTCCAACAAGACCCCGAATTAATTATATTTTCCAAGTTTCGTAGTACTATGTTATTCTATAATTCTATAAAAAATGCTTTATAATTGAAAAAAATGTCCGATCCTATAAATGCATAGGATTTAGATTTTATGAAAATAAAGTTTTATCACGCGCTTACTATTCAATTTAAAATAAATTTTAAGTTTAAATTTGGATTTTTTTTTGTACCCGAGATACTGAAACCAACACTCTTGAAAGTTATCTGATACTGAATATAAGAATTTTCTACTCAAAACTGCCTGTACAGAGATTAAATCAAAATGAATATTAAAAATATTTGATTTTGGAACTGGAAAAAGGACCTCGAGACTTATATGGTCTAGGGGCCCCTAGAGGGCTTAATCCGTAGCAAGTCGGTTGGTTGTGCTCTTAAACATCATTTTTCGAAAACTGATTGATATATATACGATGTATTTGGAGTGTTGCTGGAGGTTCTCAATTCAAGTGAAACACAAAAGAGGGCCAGTTTCCTCTGAAAGTTCTTTGATAATGCAGTTTACCTCCATATATTGGGGCTCGATCAAATTTCTGCCTCAGATTCTACTTAGGTGCTCCAAGGTCGTTTGACCAGAGGAATATGCCAAACGTCCACTTTGAAATTTCATATATCACTAGCCGCCTTCGGAGACCAGCTGTTCGGGCGTAATATTAAAGACCTGTAGCTATGCTTGCAATCTGTCGAAATGAATTGGTGAATCGGCTGTTGTAGAGGCTAAATGACTCAGCCAAAGTTTCATTTTGCGATATATCTCGAAATGGATGGCGGATGGCAGGCCTTTCTAGACGTCATAAGCTTTAATATGAAATAAAAATTGTCGAAATCGGTCGAGTGGTTGGGGCTGAGGGACTGTCTGAAAGTTTTGCCAATGTGACGGCCTCTCGAACCTCTTACCTTTACCATTGCATTTCACCTCTCACCTTGTCATGAGGCGGCAGACAGAGGAGTTTTGTTCTTTCATGCAAGATGCTAAAAAGGTGCAATTGTTCTGCGCTCTCACTATTGGCCCACGTATTTATACGAGTGCCTTGATCATCTCCGGAGAGAAAAGCTACACAGTATAGCCAACTCTCTTCAGTAAAGTACGAGTCTTCTTGATTGGGTCTATAATCAAAAAGTTAGTGTTGGTCTTTTCTGCCAATCAAGTGCTGGTCACCTGAAAAATATTAGTGACATTTCAGTTGTGATATGCCTCTTATTTTGAAAGTTATAATTCATCTATATTTTATTTATAATATAAATATAATACTTAAAGTTCTGAAAAATTATCGATAAGACATATATTTAAAGTTCTGAAAAATTAACACGTATCTACGAAAATATAATCGACTGAATTAAAAAAACGTTTTATTCGAATTAGAAACTTAAAATTCAATTTCGATTCTTTTTTAATAATTTAGATATTTTCTAAGCAATTGAGTTTTCATTAGAATTTTTTAATAATTATTGTAAAACTTTATTTAATAATGTCGAAACAAATGAAGACTGAACACTGATTTAATAATAGTGTAGTTGATGAAGCAGAGGAGAATATTTGATGTTAGATCTGATTTGAAGCCTTATTTCTCTCCAGAGGGTCCTCCCGTCATCAGCGGCAGCTATAAAGCCATTGGCGAGATGGTGGAAACTCTGGAAGATGGGTCGAATCTCTTGACGCAGATCGCCTTCGAAGAGACCTACGACGAAGAAAGACAGATGGCTGCTTTTAGGGTTTGGATGGTCGGGATGAACGTCACTTTTGTGGAGAACTTCGTTACCAACCAGACCTTCCAGCTCAACGGAACGGGTAAGTAGGGGAAATCTTGGACAAAATAAAACTGTCTATCTATGAATTACAGGAGATCGTAAAGCTATTTAGTAACACACCAAGAACATACGATTGTGGGCTCCGAGCCAATGAAAAGACGTGAATAATTTGAAATGTCGTAATAGGTATACCTTGTTCTGGATTAATACATTAAGAACATACGATTGTCGTCTCTTTGCTAATGAGACCACATGAATTTGCTATGTCTTATCCCAAATGTCCTTGTTCTGGATTAACACAATAAGAACATATGACTGTCGTATCTGAACCAATGAGACGACATGAAAGTGGCCTGTCTTAACCCAAATGTCCTTGTTTTAGATTAACACATTAAGAGCATATGATTGTCGTCTCTTTGCTAATGAGACGACATGAAAGTGGCCTGTCTTAACCCACATGCCTTGTTTCGTATTAACACGATAAGAACATACGATTGTCGTCTCTTTGCTAATGAGACCACACGAATTTGCTGTCTTAACCCAAATGTCCTTGTTTTGGATTAACACAATAAGAACATACGATTGTCGTCTCTTTGCTAATGAGACGACACGAATTTGCTAGTCTTAACCCAAAGGTCCTTGTTTTGGATTAACACAATAAGAACATACGATTGTGGTCTCTGAGCCAATGAAACGACATGAATTTGAAATGTCGTAATCAGTGGCGAATCCAGGATTCGGGTCGGGGGGGAGCTGAGGTAATCAAATTTTGCATCGTAGTGACTAATGTCAAACCTCATGGCTTATGTAACCAAACCGCTTTAACTTTACAGACTTTCCTCACCTGACAATAAGAATAATAAAGAACACTACAATACTTTCGATAATGTAATAAAAAATACAATGAAATAACTAGTCAAAAAATGTTTTCGATCGTGTCAACGCTACATGTACAAGTGGAATGACTAGAAAAGTAGGAAAAGTTTCGAGCCTGTCAAGCCAGAAAGTAATGTTATCACGGTTTTATAATTTTTAAAAAATAAAAATTAAGAACAAATAGTTGTAGTAATTTTAAATAAAAGCAAGAATTTTGGTTTAGCTCTGGGGGGGCTGCAGCCGATAGCCTCCCCCTGGATTCTCCACTGCTCGTAATAGATATACCTAGTTTTGGATTAACACAATAAGAACATACGATTGTATACTCTGAGCCAATGAGACGACACGAATTTGCTATGTCTTAACTCAAATGTTCTTGTTTGGATTAACACAATAAGAATATACGATTGTCGTGTCTAAGCCAATGAGACGACACGAAAGTGGCCTGTCCTAACCCACATGCCTTGTTTTGGAATTATGGAGAAGCTAACTTGTGAATCTTTCATAATCAATTTACTTGAATCATCTGAGGTTGCTATGTGTGAGCACAAATTTTTTTTAAATATAAAAGCATAGTTGAACGCATAAAAAAAGAATATCTCATTTTTCTGTTAAGGAACTTCTGCTGTTACAAGACGTGTTGTTAGAATGATTTTGCTCCCCCTAATTTCTGCATTTTTTAAAATCAGAGAGAGAGAGAGAGAGAGAGAGAATTCACCAGTTTAAAACCAATAATTTACTAGTCTCAATAAATGCTGGTATTAATAGAACAATATCAGAATTTATTGTAAATTATGTTTTCCAAAATTTGGGTAAGCTCAATAGGCAAATTAAATTTAATTTATACTGCTTATTCAGTTACTCAAGAAATGTAGAAAAGAGCTGTGTTTGTATGAAAAAGCAGGTTTTTTCTATTAGGTTTAAATATTTTCTCACAGGACAATGCATGCAATGCATTGTTGCACAGGATAAGGTTGCAATGTATTCTGCATTCTGTGTTTATGCATACAGAAAACAATACATTATATGACCAATCAGGTATAATAAATTGTTAAAAAATAAGAGGAGATTTAATAAATCTATATAATAATATAATGTTATATAATATTTGTATAATACGGAAAAAGAATTTTATAATAACTAATGCAAAATTTGACAAGACGTAATTGGGTAATGACACAAAATTACAACGATTACAATCTAAATAAATTTAATAAGATAGGTTTTTAAAATTACACTTTTATTAGAAATAAAAAATTATTATTAATTTTTATTTTTCACTTTTTAGTTTTACATTATTACGGTGTCTTGAAATCAGATTTTTCTGAATTCAAGTAGCGTATCAATTTGGGATCCAAAATTTTATTATATTAATCAGTTAACTGATAATTAATTTCAGAAAATATTAAAACAACGTCAACTGTCAACGATACTGTCAATACTGTCAACGAGAACACAAAAGTGCACAAAATTTCAAAACACTGTCATAGTTGTGGGCAAACTGTGGGTGGCCAAATTCCAAGAAATTTGATAATAAAAAATATTATTATTAAAAAATTTGAATAAAATATTATTATAAAAAATTGATTTGACAATACAAAATATAAGGCCTGTTTTTCCAAAAAAAAGTGAAAGGGGTCTCAAAAAAATTTTACACAAAGTGAGAGGGTCGGATATGAAAATAGTTTGCGCACCACAGCTATAGCACATAGGAAGTGAGGGAAAAATCGACTTGAAAATTCCACCTTTACAGTCATGAAACAAGTCCACTTAATAAAAGAGTATTGTAAGGTCTTAGCCCAGTGATACGGGGTCTGATCAGAGATCAACAAGACACAGCAATACAGCACATCAAAATTTAATTAGGTTTCTTGAGTAATGGCATATGTAGAAACAAATTTACATATGGTTTACACATTCAAGAGATTAGTATAAGTCTTGGATAATGATCGCGAGAGTCAAAATGTTCGTAACTGGACTTCGTCGCAGTTATCTAGGTGAGTCAATCGTAATGCAATCGATATACAATCGATGGTAATTCAGGAACTGATAGAGTTCAATCAATGTGTTACAACTCAGGGCGAGTTACGTAGATTCCGATGGCCGGAACAGGAAATTGAGGTAAATGGAACGCACAATCTATTGAAGAAAACCACCAAAGGGTTATTCTAAGTAAGAGTTACCGAGGTCGGTATTTGTCAGCGAAGTAATGCAAACGCCCGCTAATTTTCCAGCCATCCTCCAAAGGGGTGCTCTTATGCAATTCCGCAGCTCACCACAGGAGCTAGCCTACCCAAGGATTTGGCTAAATTTTCACGGGGTCAAAAAACGACCATAAAATCAAAGTCCAGAACTCGCTCGCCAAGATTCCAACTCTCTCTCCCAATCCCTCTTTTTAACCCCTATCTTCCACACCTCAGAGGAGTGGCCGAAAAATTAAAACTCAGTGATTTGTCCGGGTGTTGAACACATCATCCAACCGCAATATTCGCCTCCCTTCCAGGGTCATCATTGGAAGTGGTCAAAACATCACTGCTCCTCTTGTCGGCTCTCCATGGGGGGGGGGGCGTGCAAACCATATCAGCACCGTCCTTCCGAACCCCTTGGGGTTTCACGTAACACCGGACCGTGTTTATGGTCTCTTTTACGACTTCTTACGCGTTCCTCTCCAGATGCCTTAGGGACTTCTTAGGTGGTCCGTCTTGTGGGAACCAGGGAAAGGGGAGACCTCACAGTATAATAAAATGGTAAACTCAGATTACAAGGTCTGGATGGGGGTTTACGGCCAGAAGGTTTGCATAATCGAAACATGAATTTCAAAGAATGTAAATGATGCGGATTAAAAACACGACACTAGATAATAACGCCCAGCACGGGAAGTTTGTGTAAACAATTATAAGAATCGCTTGAAGAAACGTTTAAAAAACTTGCATTTATTATTGCGCTAAAAATTGGAAAATAATTTTTTCAATGAAAGAATGGAGGGCGAAACAAATTGTTGTGAACGTGATGCGTTGATAGAAATACTCGAAGCAAAATGGGATTTTGATCACATTTAGAATTCGTTTTTAACATTGTTGATCGTTTCCAAATGCCAAGACTAGCACTTTTTGACGATTTTGCTCCGGAAAGGGGTGACAGGCAATGAGTAAGATGAGTTTATTATCGGAGTTTTTTGTTTGCGGTCACGCCAAGTAATATGAAAATATCTCCCCCCTCCATTTCTCACTTCACCCCTATTTTGGAGAAATCAACTCCGCTTGGCGCATGTGCAAAAGCGCGGAGGGTTTCGGAATCCTAGAATCATCTATAGATTAATTTCTTAATGGCAATGTTTCAGCGCCTCGCTCTTTAGTAATTTTGTTTCGACTTCTATATTTTTAATAAAAAGTTATTTTCTGCATTTTAGTACACTAATAAAAGCTTATTTTTTTAAAAAAATTCTTTATTTTCATTATTTTCTGCTCTTTGATTTTGATTATCATTTCATAATTTTTTATCAATATTATGGAATCTTGTATTAACTTTTCCTAAAATGCATTACAAAATCCCTCCTCTCACGTGTAGTCAAAATTAAATTAAAATTTATCGATCAACTAGCATTAAAGTTCTAAAAATATTAAAAATTCGTATTTTCATTTAAAACACACGAATGTATAAAATTTCAGAACTCTAGTACAAAAGGAAATGATTGAAAAAAGTGAATTGCAAAATTCCATTTTATATACAATAGTGAAGACGAGTTAGAATTAAACATTTAGAAATAGACATTAATATAACGGGAAAGATAAATTTAATTTTCAATATACTTTAGAGATATAGTATCAAAGAAAGAAGACAAAGTATTCAACCACCGTGGGGGAACCGATCTAATAAAGTTCATAGTTAACACATTCACCGCTAACAATCACATTCATCGCTATGGGAGAATTAGATGCAATCTCCAAGAAGGACAAATAGGAACTGTGCTCCCTCTAGACAACTTATAAATCAAAAAAGAAGAAAGATGAAGTATTCTGCGGACAGCTAATTAACAAGTTTAACTTAAAAAAATGTTATACAAGTCAAATTCTAGTGTGCAGCGAACACTCCTGGAGGACGAGATATCTCGTCCTTAGCGAGGAATGTGTTAAACAACACCATCTCGGTCTAAATAAGCATCTCAGAAAGAAGGGGAAATAAATACACAGGATGTCTAATCTAAACGTGGCCCAATAGCTGGATTCTAAACCGTTAGATATTACACTTTCTGTTGGATCATTCATTGCAACCTTTTCCCAGTTGAAAGTATATGCTTATCTTTAACTAATAAGAAATTAGCTATTGGGCCACGTTTAGATGAGACATCCTGTGAAAATTAACACAAAGTATCCCAGTAAGTTCACAGTGCGTGTTTTAAAAGTTAATGGATGCAATTAAAGGCTCCTTTGTCAGTGACGATATTATGTCTTCTTTCATGCAGAATCGTCATCCACGGAAGATCGTTAATTCAGCAAATGATAAGCATTTTTAAAGTTTTTTACTAATTGTTTTTAGTCCAGTTTTCCTAATTAGTTTTGATTTGAGTGTTAGTAAATGAGTTCTGTTTTTCAAGTTATTAATTTAGAATACTTTCGTTTTTGTTAAAAGGGTTCTTTCTTAAGATTTGAATTTGAGGTACATGTTTAAACGAAGGTTAGTGTCAATTGAGTCATCAGTTCTGTTTTTCATGCTTTTTTATTTCTTCAGCACTCTGCCAATCCACATGAGATTTTCTACTACAACTTTCGTTAGGAAATCTGTGACAATGAGATATGTTTGGAGGGCTAAAAGCCCGTCTTAGACGGGCACAAATCTTCTAGTAATATTTATAATTGAACCAGGGAAATTTTGTGCTGAACAGTAATTTCGCACCAGGTCGACACGTTTCTAAAATTGGAGTTGTTTATACGAAAGATTTTTGTCACAAGACATTTAGTTACGTAGTTGTCATTTCCACAGTTGAACACATTGGTCTCCGCAGGCACACAAATTGTGCTAATTTAAATTGAATCTGTGGGATAGACCATGAAGGTCCTCTTGTCCAGTGATATCCTGATTTATTTTAGAATTGACTGAAATTCCGTTAATGCTAACCTGAGATACGAATAGGAAATTTCGACGGCCCATTCCCGAAAATTTAAGTATATCCAGCCATGTTTCAAAATAATGAGATATGATAAGAGAGGTAGATCTAGATATTAACAGTGTTACCATGAATAGTCTGTCTGGCTAACTGGTGATAATCCTCATTCCCTAAAACAGCGGCCTAGACAGAGTTTGGTAGAAGTGGTCCTCGGCAGGATGATGCGCAATACACTTTCGGACTTGTCCGAGACTAGCCACTCGCCTGCCAGGGAGAAGTCGTGGCCTTTCCGGGCCGCTAGATATCAAGGAGTGGACTGCTCTGGCCGCTGGGGCATAGAAGGGGTCCAGTGGTGGAGGTTCTTGGACTTTCTCTGGCCACAACTCTGAGCTAACGCGACGGCTCCAGGACAGAGGATTATGACAACAGGCACGCGATTGTTTCGACATAGCGTGCCTCTGGAGTCAATTTCCTTCGGTTTGGATTTTCGCACTGTTTACATGAGGCGTCAGGCCTGTGAGAGTGGTTGTGGTGTTTAAGGGTGGTATGCTTCCTTCGGGCATCCATCACATCCTGCCTATGTGCTCGTCCACGACGACAGGGATGGACTTCGTAATTTTTGTCCTTCAACACAGGAGACATAAATAGCTGCACAGTTTAGCATGACAATTAATGGCATGTATAAAAGTAAAACATTACATGGTGAATCCTAAAGATGTATCCGTATTGCCTTTGAATCTTTTCTCCATGTTTTGGTATTTTTGTCTTTGGTCTGTTAATTCCCAATTTTACTTACTCGTTTTTCGCAGGCTGCTCACAGATTACTGTAAACGAATGGATCAAAACTCCTGCACCTCCCTCCCTAACGGCATATGAGGATATCAATGGCACAGTTCGTTTCTCCTTGAAACAACTGTTTGCTCTGGACAAACGTTACCTAAAGGGACAGAAGCAATCTACTACCTTCCGCGGAATTCCAGCCAACAAGTGGATGTATGAAATCAGAGGCAGAGATGATGCAACAAACAAGGCCACCATCCTCAACATATATGCTTTTTGGTCAGGTGAGTTAAATGTTGCAATGTCTGAGAAACATCTTTATAATTCTAATCCCTAATAGCAAAAATACGAAAAGATGGAAGAAAATGTGATTTGAAGCAAAATTATGAAGAAATCTAACAGGCTTTTTAAAAAGTTTATTCAGTTTAGATCTATATGAACTCCTTTAGAACCATGAAGGATGTCCAATCTGTACTCGATTTCACGCCAAGTGTTTTTTAAACATTTCCTGTGTCTTTAAATCTCTTCATCCATACATAAATTTAAGGCACACTTGGTGGACTTTCTGGCGAAATTTTCTTTTCAAGGTTTACGGTAGTTTTATTTCTGCTAATCCCAATACACACTGCGCTTTCTCCTTAAAGGACGCCATTTTTCTTTTTATTACAGTTGCCAAGTAATTAACGCTATCTATCTCAGACTATTTGTATTGTGAAAAGCATAACTGTTAAATTTCTTCATTCTTTTGCCGCAAACTGCATTTCATTTCGTCTTTTCATATTTTTGTTATTAATGTTTAGAATAATAAAGACCTTTCTCGGATACCCTGCATTTAATAATTTCTTGTTACTGAAACTACAAGTTATTTTCAGATAGATTCCTTATAGACATACTACCTATAGCAATAGTTCTCTTGACAGGACTTCGGGAAAATTTTTATAGGACAATGTCTTCCAAAAGTTAGGTCGATTGAAGATATAAAATAATATCTTTTTCAACAAAATAATTTATTAATATTAATTTTAACCTTAATTAATGAGTTCGAACCAAATATCAATGAAAATCGTAGGAAATAAATCTCACCAACGCATTGAGGAATGCAGCAGTAAAACTGATGAATATTCACAAAATGATTGAATTGACTTTAATTTTTTGGAAGTAAAACCACAACTATAAGTCGGAAATGTAAACATAATGCAGTGACAATAGGGTGTTTTTACACAATCTTAAGCGCGTGCTTATAAAAGATTTTTCAGTAATCCCTTGTGAAGAAGTTCCCTAAGTGCCATCGCTTTGTGTTTATCATTTTCTCCAAAAACTGTTTTACCCTCTTTCTCACATCCCCATAGCTCCAAATCTCTTGAAATTAGAGAAGGAAATAACGGTGGATAAAGGATTCCTTGTATCTCCTGAATCTGCCTTCACCATCAGGCTTGCCGATTAGAATTGCTTAGAATTGTTACCGTCAAAGGCGCTACAAAAATTTAAAACGCTTAATGAGTGCAGCGTTAAATACTTAAGTCAAAAGATTTGACTTAAGTATTTAACAAGTTTCCTTCAAGTTTTGGACAAAATCTTCTCTACGCGAAGTCTGTCTGTCCATCCATGTAGGCATGAGAAGTGAAAATCGCAACGAGGTAGTGTCATGAAATTTGGCATATGGTTTTATGACTAGAAATGTAGATACGTATAAAATTCTGAACTAAATCAGTCAAAGGGTTGACTGCCTGTCAGTCTGTCCATCCATGTGAACGATTAGAAGCTAAAATCAACGAGGTAGATCATTAATCATGCATATGGTTTTATTACTAGAAATGTAGATAAGCATCCAATTATGAGCTAAATCGGTCAAAGAGTTGACTGCCTGTCAATCTGTCCGTCCATATGCATGAGAAGGAAAAAAGGCAACGAGGTAGATCGTTGAAATCATGCATATGATTTTATTACTAGAAATGTAGATAAGTATCCAATTATGAACTAAATCAGTCAAAGGGTTGACTGCCTGTCAGTCGGTCCGTCCATATGCATGAGAAGTAAAAAAGGCAACGAGGTAAATCGTTGAAATTATGCATATGGTTTTATTACTAGTAATGTAGATACGTATCCAATTATGAGCTAAATCGGTCAAAGGGTTGACTGCCTGTCAGTCTGTCCATCCATATGCATGAGAAGTAAAAAAGGCAACGAGGTAGATCGTTGAAATTATGCATATGGTTTTATTACTAGAAATGTAGATACGTATCCAATTATGAGCTAAATCAGTCAAAGGGTTGACCGTTTATCAATCTGTCCATTCATACGTACACTGAAATTTTGGTGTTAAGATGGCATACAAATTTTATACGCTTTGCTTTTGCGTTTTTATATACCATTTTTCTCATACAGAGAGATAGACAAAAATAACAAAAGTCCTTTTCACTTTCTCGATTATATAGTATAGAAAGTAACGCAAGCGTCGAACAATCTTCGACGGCAAGCCCGAAGGCAAAGGTAGATTCCTTTAGTCCAAAAATATAATGAAAGGAACATTTCGCCCTCTATTTTCATAAAGATTAGAGCTGCAGGAAAGAAAGCAGGTGGGAGAGACTGAAAACGGCGAGAACTTTCCAACAAGGGTAACATACATAGGTTGAAAGGAACTTTAAGTTGGGGGAAGGGAAAATTTCTTTTTAGCTCATAATTTCTAAGCATTTTCAGATATCAAAACATTTTAAGTACAAACCTTTTTTGCTATGATAAGGCGATAATTGACCTAATTTAAATTTTCTCTCTATCCTCAACTGTAAAGGAATTATGGGGAAATGAAAATTTCAACTCCCACCATTTCCAACGCCTATGAGCCATCTACGAACTCGCCGAGATTTTAACTATCTTTACAGAATATCCCACGCCGGTTAAAATCAAATCAAAATTACTCCAGTTATCGTGTTCACAAGATAACATGGGAAAAGCGTTATGTACATATATGTCATGAAAATCATGAAATGTCATGAAAATTAATCAATGCAAGATATCAATCTCAAATTTAAATGGTTAAATAAAGAAAGTAGTTCATCGGTAAAAGGTCGTTTTATCGGTCTATACGAACCGCTAAAAAATTAGAAAAATAATAACGCTTTCTGCGAACAGTGTTAGCTAATGAAGCTAAAAATACTGCCTTCACCCGAGCGTTATGATAGACCAAGAATTCGCATTCGAATGAAAGATCAAATATTAAAAATTATTTTACGTACCCAAAACTGATGGAATCAGCCAACGAGAGAAAGGACAAAGAACTGAACGAATCGTGTTGTGGGCCGGATGTCTATGAAATATCAAGTTACTTTCTTTTGCACCAATGTTCTAAGGTTGGGAAAAAAGTTTCGATTAAGATACCGATGGAAACAAAGATGAAAGCGATGTAGATTGTGAAAGTGATGAAAATTAAAGGGATTATGATATAAAAGTAGATAATGATAAAAATTGTGATATTGAAAAATTAGGGATAATGATAATAAGAGGGATATTGAAAAATTAGGGGATATTTAAAATTAAGGAGAAAACTGTAAGTGTTAAATATTATTTTAATATGAATTCCAATAATAAACGACTGAAAGATGCATTTTCGAGGTAATCACATTAGACCTGTCTGGCTTGAGAGACCCTGCCACAATTTAAAACTGCACCAGCATAGCTCTAATATGAAATTGTTTTCTTACATCTTAAAGCCAATAATTAAATGTTCGTAGGAGGAGGTAAGAGTTTTATTAATATTAAGGTTATTTCTAAGGTGCTGCATTTTTTTTCTTGGTTGAATTTTTATCGTTGCATGTTTTGTTAATTCTTATGAGTTGATTACTGCTAGTTTTTTCCTAAATTTGAGTAGAGATATTAGAATTCCAAAAAATATATCTATTGTCGTTAAATTTGAACTCGTTTAGTATTGTCATAAATATATATTTTTAAAGTATTTTGGCAATCAATATTTAAATCTAAAAAAATTATTTAATCTTGATAATTACTTGTTTTGATTAATTTAAGTTCATTTGGATAGAGATTATTATTATTTGCATTAAAATTTTTATGGTTGAAAATAATTAGATCATCAATGATTCTGAATGCTGAATTTAAATTTAAAATCAAAGTCCTGTCAAAAAAGTGCAAAAAGAGACTGGCAAGTAGAGATGAGTCGCTGGTCCCTTGTGGGATGCCTTTAATTTTCTGGAAGATATTTTCCACATTGAAAATTAAGTTATTGTGAATACAGTAATTTGTAAGATCTTTCCAGAACGTTATTGGGATGTTTAGTAAGTGTTTTAGGTCGTAGAGAGGGTGGGTAGGTGTGGGTGTGTGTAAACTTTTGAACGAAGGGTGGTTTTGGGTTCTAGAGGCATGATACGTGAAGATCTACAGAAATTTTCCGGAAGTCGTGTCATGAGAACCATTGCAATAGGTATAGTTCCTATAAGGAATCTACCTAAAAATTTGACCTCGAGATTTTGAAGCATCTCCAGGTTTCAGACATCCGTGAATCCGAAAGAAACATTTTTGTAAACTTTTTGATGAGACCGGTCTGTGAACACGATAATTGAAAAATGCAACCAACTATGGAGACGATATTTAGTACGTGTTCTTTACACCAAAACGTATCCTTTATACCAAAATTGTAGATTTCTGTCAAACATTGGACGAAATCTATCAAAAGGATCAAATCAGTCTGTTAGCAGTATGAGTATGAACACGATAAATAAAAAACGCGATGATCTGGTAAATGAAATTTGCATATAGGTTTATCACTAAAATTGTAGATGTGCATAAAATGTTGAATCAAACTACGGGTTCTGTCGGTCTTCATGGGTTCATGAACACAATGACTCAAAAACGCATCGAGCTATATAGATGAAATTTGATATGTGATCTGAAAACACAATTATATGTTTGCATTAAATTTTGGACCCAGTCGATTAAAGAGACGTGAATCAAATGCATACTCTATTCTCTTCTTTATGCTACGAAGCTCAACATAAACCTTGCCATACAAGAAAGTGGAGGGAAGAATTGTCCCACTAGTGTAGGACTGAGGAAGGTCTAAAATTTGCAAATTCGTCCAAATCTCAACATCGATTTTTTTAAAGATTACAATCCTTTCTATACTTAGTAACTGAGAAAGTGAAAAGACCGAAGCTGGTCATTCACGACAGCTCCACACCAAGCAAATGGCGTGATGGCACGCCCTGTCATCCCACTTTTTAGCCCATCCATCTAGGCAGGTCATTCTCGACCGCTTCACTTCAAGTAAATCCATCCACTACCATTCACTCCGATACCCTACCCATGCCTTCTCCTATTTCCTGTGTGAACCACGCACCCGAATTCTCCCCCTTACCCACGTGATTACTCCTGCTACTACTTATAGCCCGGCAGTACGCGCTAATTCTTACCGGTGTTTCACACTGACGATCTGCTTTGGCTTTAAGCGGTTGTGAATGACCAGCCTTACCCAGTGGCGGCTCGTCCATCAGGGCTGCAGTCCCCCTGAAATTGTTTTAAAAGCTTGTATTTTCGTTTTTATTCTAATTTGCTTACTTTTCCACTTTGACAGTTCAATGATGAACGAAAATGGCAAAAAAAAATAATAAAAAACGTAAAAGGAAGAAGAAAATCAATCAAGAATTAAGGAAGAGACAGATCAGAGCTGCATAGAGTTTTGCCCTCCCAAGGATCAAAATTCGCGCAATGAGCAACGCGGAGCGCTCAGTCGGAAGAAAAAATCAACCCTTTCTCCCTTTGAAATTAAATGCACTCTAGCTGCGATTTTCACAACTCTCGTTTTTTGCGACTTACGCCTTTGCCTTCCTCATTTGACTTTTTTTCGTTTTCTCACAGTAGTTCAGTCATTAAGTGGCTTTTAAAATCAAATTCTGGAGGAGTTGTAATTTTTTGCTCCTTTATGTTCTTTGGGGTGCTGATTACGAATTCGAGGTTTGCCACCAAAACTTTTTGTTGGAATTTTAGTGACACCCAAAAAACACGAAAAAAATGTCCCCAATTTTTTGCTTATAACTCAAAAACTATCAATTTTTAGTATATCATCATTAAATACAAAAATAATCAGCACACAATTTCCTACAACTTAAATATATACTGCGTTTGCAGCACTACTTGTTCCTGAGCCACTGGCCTTACCGAAACCTCAACTCAGAAGTAGTGGAATCGTTCGAAACACTGACCAAGATTCTTCTGCTTCTTTGAACAAATCAATTTATCCCTTTAGCTTTAAAAGTGCTTTTTTGTGTGGACAAGGAATTGTAAATTCAACCACTGAACGATATATTTCCTAGTACTTACTGCTCGCCCATCAGATGACGATCCGCTTAAACAGCTTTTTGTTTTCAGATGGATCGTGGGATACATTATCAAGCAGTAATAAGATAGTGCCTCTTGGATACATCGTGACGCGCATGAATTACACAAGAGGAGATCCCAGGTTCAAGATTCACGAGCAATTTATCAATGTTTATGGTTTCTTAGCTGGTGTAACTGATCCTAAATTACTTGAAGTAAGTTTCATTTTATTTTAATCTATTCATTGGAGTCAGAGTAATTAAAACATGTATGGAAGGTTCAAAGTTACAGTGAGCCAAGTCCATATTTTTTAAATTTTGAACTAACACTACCACGTTAATGAATAAATGTTATAATTCCATGTAATAAGGATTGAAGTCCATAGTTCGACCATATCTACCTGGCAATAAGAACAGTAAAACTAAAGTGTATGGTACCCAGCCGTTCCTCCCCACTTAGGATCGCCAACTTTTTGTCGCCAAACGCAAGATGGTTTGGCGATGTACGAACATTTTTTGGGTCCACAGTGAGCTTCTTATTGTTCTCTCGCGATGCCTGCGGCATCTGAAAAGCATAAATTCCGCACGCAATGCCTGCAGTATTTCAAGTGGGTTCCGGGCAAATTTTTGAAACTTAAACATCAGCGGCTTCGCTTCCAGCAAAGCGGGAAACTAGTAGCTCCGCTTTTTCATTGTATGTTAGGAAACTACGTTTTTTTTTAAATTCCAAACACGAGGAATCCATAAATATTGTTTCGCATTCGACAAGAATTGCGCCACCAAGAAGAATTTGAAGCCATATTTCCAATCACGTCAGTCAAAACAAATCCAAACTGTCAAAATTCAGAACGTAGATTTCCTAATGTAGAATTCCAAACGAACTTTTATTCAAATTCGAAGAAATCGGCCAATGAAATCGTAAATATCACGTACCGGACCAATAAAATCGAAGCGCTGAAGTTCGAAACAAAAATATAACGATTCCTGCGCGAACAAGACACGAATTGGAACTTTCCTGCGCAACAAAAACAAATATTCTGACACCGCCAATCCGTCTTCCACATGGAGGCAAGGAATTGACGAGCCAAAGTGGAGAGAAATGGCTGGTTACCATAAACTTTACTTTAACCGCAAGAACAATTAGAAGCCTATTGTTATTTTAAATACAGGAGCCAAATCTTACGTGAGATGACAGATAGAGGGAATTGGGCACGTACTTAACACAATGAACGGGATATATAATAGACTTCTAAAATGGTACTAGTTAAATGTCTGTCAAAATTTGAAATTTAAAGATACTACTTTGATGGAGAAACCATTAAGACCAAGCTATGCATAAAAGATTTTACTGAAATTTATCGCGTGCGATAATACAGACGAAACAAATAGTTGTCAAAGCAGGCTATTAAAAAAATAAATCAAACAAATATTTTTTTCCTTTGATTAAATGATACAGTTCTAATATCTACTTGCTTGAGAGAAATATTACTAATTTTCATTTCACTATAGTTTGATACTAATTAAAATTAAACAGGGAGAGGCAATTTTTTAGCTGTATTGAACTAAAATGTAACGGATTAAAAGTTATTGAAATTTTTATGTCATTATTTGTTTAGTTATGAGTAGCATATTTTTCAAAATTGATTTTTATGTTTGGAAATAGCAGTAAGATGTTTCCTAATGTAAGAATTCATGCTTGCCAATTATGATCAAATTAAGCATTTCCCTACCTTTTTCACCCCCCAAAAAGACAGAATGTTAAAAACATTTAAATAAAAAATAGCAAAATATATTTGTAAGAATTTTATATCTATTTTGCACAAAACGAAATGTATTCTACATCAAAAGTTCTCAGTAGGATAGTAGGAGGCAGTATCCCAACAACGGTCGTAGCAGACGGTATCCTGACGATAAACATAAGAGACAGTTTCCCAATATCAATCATATGCAAAATCTAGCATATAACAACATCAAATATTTTATATCCTTCGTTGTTAAGAATGTTTTAAAATAAATCCTTAACTAATATTATTAAGCTTACTCTTGCATAATATGGAAGAAAAATTAGATAAGGGTATACAAGTAATTATATATCCTCGATGAAAAATTCTTTTTTCACTTGAGCAACAAGTAAAAAAATTCGACGAGAGGCTGTCTCTGCGGAACGGCCGATGGGATTGAGGGGCGTAGATTTACTTACCTTACTCAACTGTGACTTTCTGTGAGTAAAGTAGCTCTAAGCTCTACGTGACTAAAGTAGCTCTGTGTGACTTTGACCTATGCTCTATGACCTCCGTCTGTTAAATGAAACTAAAACTAATTCAACTCAATTAAATCGATGGTAATTACAGCTCAATTAAATCAACAATTGTTAATAATAATTAATTAAGGGCAGTTAATTAATCGATAACTCAACTGTGACTTTCTGTGACTAAAGTAGCTCTATGTGACTAACAGTTATAATTAACAAAATTTAACAAAGATATTAACTATAAATTAATTAAATTAATTAGTCATAAATTAATTAAAACTCTTTTGTATTATATAGTAAGGCGCATATGCAGCTATTTCTAATATAATACAAAAACAAATAATATAATTATAAAACAAAGGTAAAAAAGAAAGAGTATAGATAAGAAACAAAAGATTTAAACAATAACGGTCAGAAGCATTTTAAAAACTTAAAACGATAATAATACACTTTTTGCGCTCAAGCAAAAGCATCAATGATTGTAACAAATTCACACGATTAATATTAAAAAACATAAAATAAATTAGAATGTAGAAGAAAAATTGGAAGGAGAGAATGAGAACTAATATGACGAACTTTCTGAAGACTACTCGCCAAGCTTCAAAATGGACAAATTTTGTCAAGGGTAAGATTACAAATAACAATATACCCTTTGTGGCTACATTTATATTATATTTGCGTCATTAATCGTTGTAATTTTCTGTTGATGCAATCACTTGATGCTGTTGCGTTGAGCACGCAAAAAGGTGTATTGTTATCGTTATTGTTTAAATCTTTTGTTTCTTATCTATACTCTTTCTTTTTTTACTTTTGTTTTATATTTATATTATCTATGTGACTAAAGTAGCTCTATGTAACTTTGAACTATGACCTTTCCTCTATGACCTTTCTCTGTTAAATGAATTAATCTGTTTTTACTTTTATATAGTCAATATAAAAACTTTTTATCACAAAATGTACATGCAACTGAAAAATGAATTCATTCCATATTTTAATCAGTATTTCTGCAGTCCAACAATGGCTAATATAGTTTATCACAATGTTTTCTTGTTCACGGTAACTTCAGTAACGACAGAAAATATGAAACTTTTTGCTGTCACATAAAACTGAAATACTTTTACCAACAAAAACTAATTCAACATCTACTTATACTGCTTTTCGTTATTTCCAAAGATGGTGAATAAATAGGGTCCTCTAAAAAGTACTAGAATTTATATACACGCCCAATATTAATCTTTTAAATTTTATTACTAAGAAATTAAAGATCGATGCTTTACATAATTTCTGAAGTAATAGAACTATAGATGTTTTACTTTTATTTACACTGGGTTAATTATGACACCATCTTGGAAAATCCCTAAAAGTATAGCGAAGTAAAATCCGGCATAATTTCAAATAATTATTAAAATTAATACGATGCGCATACATTCATGCATTTGAAAATATTTCCCTGTTATTTCATTAGAGAAACGTCGGTAATTAAAAATTAAAAACTAATTTGTATGTACATCATATCACCAAGTTACTCTTTAGGTTTCTTAATATTTTTCTATAAATAACTGAGAAGCTTAGTTTTTTTAAGGGGGGGGGGGGTTTGCTGATAAATTTACCTGTTTTGGAGGGGAGAGTTGTTGAAAATTTAAACTTCTTTTTTTAAGAAGTAGTGTCACTAAGGAGAGGGGTCCTTTTTTTTAAAATACTGGGCATTGCTGCAGTTATATTTTCCTTCCCAATCAATAAAAATTGTGATACGGTCAATAAGAAATTTTGATGTAGGTGGTGGATTTACTTAAGCCTTCCAAATTTAAGATTAGAATCTGAAGGTATTTGGGTTAAGGAACTCAGAGTAGGAAAATTATGGTTCCTGAAACATTATGTATGTATGCGAACTTTCAGTCTATTCAGTAAATTAATATCAAATTCTTGATAGCAGGGTTTTGAAAGCTTCGTTCTGACCCAGAAATTTCACAAGCATTTTAATTTAATAAAAGTTATCGTCACTTAACAAGCAACACCACTTTTCTCAATGTTCTAAATTTTACTCGAGTAATTAACTTTTCAAAACCAATAATAAATATTTGTGAATTTTTTTTCACATTTGGTATGAACATGAGACAGCATGTTCATACAAGATGTGAAGACAAGAAAAAAAAATATTCGTTATAGGTTTGCAGATAATTGAGTTTTCGATTCCACTTGTAAAATGTTGAAAATTGAGATAGGCGGTATTAATTTTTAATTAATGAGATAATATTTTACAGTCTGCACAGTGTCTGGGGTATTGATGCTCAAGGATGCTCTATATTCTATTATAATATCGCCAATACAATTTATCTCTGAATGATATATAATGAAACTTGGATAATTTAAGCATTTTTAGTTGAATTTTTTTTTCTTCCCTTAAATTTTCTAATAGCACAACATTAAAATATCATTCATAATTCAAATTAATTTTAATTAATTTGAAGTAAAGAATAAAAGTTAAAAAATTATCTTATTTCTGAATTGTTTTCCTTAGCTAAATAGCCCGTAACTTGTGTCCTGTTTGACCGTAAGTCAACAAATATTCAAGCCTCTTTATTCAAGGCTTTTTTTCACTCAAGGAATTTACTGCCATACACTATATTCAATAAAAATATAATAAATAAATTCTCATTTTAAAAAAAACTTTGATCAGGTTAGATGTAAATTTTTGAATAGAAATGTTTATTTTCATTTTTTTTACAGTTATTGCATTTAAAATATTGTATACTTTTATTTATTAAAATCAGCTATTTATTAAAATTGTAATTAGGAGAATTATAAAAAAATTATTATAATTTTCATTAATTTATATATTACAATTATTTGCGGTTTATTTGTTAACTACGTATTATTTATTATAAAACTTCTGATTAATAAAAGTAAATCCTTACTGCCATTTTTAGTTTAAAAATTTTCATTATCCATTTCTATACTCATTTTTATTCCCAGTATTTTCCTATTCGAATTTTTCGATAAATCGAATTTTGATTGTGGTCCCGTCAGCTTTGAATTAACGAATAGTATTCACTCTGAAACAAAATTTGAGAACTTCAATGAGTCTACATCTCATAAATCCGGAAATTCTGGTTTTCAGAAAGTGGTCCCGTCAGCTTTGAATTAACGAAGCTCATTGTAAACAAAATTTGAGAACGTCAATGAGTCTACATCTCACAAATCCGGAAATTGTGGTTTTGAAAAAATGGTACCATCAGCTTTGAATTAACGACGCTCATTGTATTTGCGCTGAAACAAAATTTGAGAAAGTCAATGAGGCTACATCTCACAAATCCGTAAATTCTGGTTTAGAGAAAGTGGTCCGGTCAGTTTTGAATTAACGACGCTCATTGCATTCGCTCTAAAACAAAATTTGAGAACTTCAATGAGTCTACATCTCACAAATCCGGAAAGTCTGGTTTTGAGAAAGTAGTACCTGACTTCGTCAGGACTACAATAATCCCTCACAAAAGTGTTGAAAAACCCAATCATCTTATTTTCCACCTTTTTTATTATCAAATTACATTTATTGTTAAGAAATCTTTCCCCTCCAGCCTATTCAAGATTTCGTTCGTTCTAGAAGAAAATAAACTGCATCTTTTCTGTTATCAAATTAAGTTAATTCTATGGAAAGCTTGTCTTCACAATATATTCCAGGTTAGTTTGTCCCGACAGGAAACAAACTTCATATATGCTCTTAACATTTTACATTAATAATTTGGATAACTTTTCTTTTCAGTCTATTCAAAATTTAGTTTTTCCTGGAAGGAAGTAAATTGTTTCTTTGTTTTCATGGATTACATTAATTATAAAAAAAACTTTCCTTTCAGCCTATTCAAGGTTTATATTTTCCTTTCAGGAAACAAATCGTCTTTCTCTTTTTCTTTTGTTATCTGATTGCATTAATTATTCAAAACACTTTCCTTTCAGCCTATTCAAGGTTTAGATTGTAAAATTGTCCTTTCAAGGCTCTAAAATCGTCTTTCTCTTTTCTTTGTTAACGGTGCATTAATTATTCAAAACACTTTCCTTTCAGCCTATTCAAGGTTTAGGTGTCCTTCCGGGGCTCTCTTTTCTCTTTTCTTTTGTTATCTGATTGCATTAATTATTCAAAACACTTTCTTTCAGCCTATTCGAGGTTTCGTCTGTCTGACGAAACAAACCTTCCATTTCCATTAGCAGAATGCAAGCTGTAGGTTACGCTCTGAAGTAGTTGGCCAACCGATTCCAGAAATAAGATACGTTGATGTGGTAAAATATAATTTGAAATCGACTGAGCATAACTTGACATATAATGAAACATCAGTTCACGTTGCAGGTACTTTTAGTTTTACAGTAATTCGGTTAGACAATTTTCTGGGCTCAAAGCACACAAGCAAGCACAAATTATTAGCACAATTATCGTATCGGTGTAAAGAATGTTCCCAAAAATGATTAACTCCTTACCTGTTGGATATAAGCAGAATATAAATTT
>BGPR01013910.1:28329-40487 GCA_013235015.1 Araneus ventricosus | reverse complement strand
ATTTTAAAGTTTGCTATGAAGTTAGTTACAGCTCCACGTATGCATTTGCATTTACAAGAGGAAAGAAGGGGAGCAAAACTGGTGTAAGCTGTGCTCTAGACATAATCATACAGGGTGTCCGAGAATCGTTAGACACATTTCAAAAATTAATAAAAAAAACAAAAAACGTGACTAAGTTTTTTTTAATGAGAGCGCATTTTAAAACGTGTTTTTTTTTTAGATAAGTGGCGTACCATTACGACTTTCTAAATTTGCTACAGAGAGAAATTTCCATTCGCAATGGCTAGCGATCAGTAGAAGCCGATTTTTCTGGTTTCCTTTTTTTAGTTTTTCTTGAATATCTCGAAAACTATCCAGTTTTCGAATTATATTTGATTTAACAAATTGAAAAAGCGTGAAATTCGCTACAAGTACATGCTTTATTTTTCTTCTAGCTTTAATATTTTCGCAGATACTGGCTCTCAAAATTGGAGATTTCCAGTAATTTACGACCACCGTACGGTGCGTTACCTATCTGAAAAAAACCCCACTTTTTTAAAATGCTCTCTCGTTATAAAAAAAACATAGTTTCAACATTCTTATTATTAATAATAATTTTTGAAATGTGTCCAACAATTCTCGGACACTCTGTATACTTTGCCTTTGTGTATATATACTAATAATATCTTAAATATAATTATATCAGGAGTTATTGGCGAAAAACTGAACAAACAAGCAGTATTTTGGCTTATTTTTTATTATTTAATTAACCCGTTAACAGACTTTTTCAAGCTAAATTCGTACATTGAATTGTCATTTTAAAACTTATAAGCTAAAATTAAGTCATTCATAGGCGTTACAACACGATACAAAAATGTTTGATTATCCATTAGCATCTCAAGTGTTCTATAGGCATGTAGTTGAATCAGTACGACAGCGCATCCCCACAAAGAGAGGGGGTCATCTACTAGTACAAAAAACTACCCTGTTAAGATGTTAAATATCCTAAGAACTACAGTAAAACCTTTCTAAGCGGTCACCCCTCTCATCGACCACTGTTTTTTACACGGAAGCTTTGACCCATAGACAAAATAACCCCTCGGAAGCGTCCACTCAAACCCTTCTGAGCGGCAGGGTTGGTCGCCCATTTACTTCAATGAAATGCATTCCTTTCGGCTCTCCTTTAACCCCTTCAGTCGGAATTAAAAAATAATGGTGTTACAATTTTTTTCTTTGACGTACTGTGTACTAATGCAAAGGTTAAAGCATAAATGAAATTTGAAGCCTGTAGATGAAAAATTTAAAAAGTTACCCCATGTCTGGCATCCGGACAATATCGGATATTTCAATTAAAAAAAGACAAAAAATCACACAAATTCCACTTTAAAATGGTTGTCAAAGGATAATAAAATATTGTAGAAGTCTTTTAAATGGCAAAAAAGGATTAAAAACAAGAAATTACTTGAAAAACACCGAGCTCCATTTTGGGAAGAACGATGATTTTCTCGATTTTTTTTTTGGAAAAACGAAAGAAAAAAAAAGATTCCATGCCCGAAACGAAAAATTCTTGCAACGATTATATTTCTAAGAAAATCGAGAATCAAATAAAAAAAAAACTGCATATAGTTCCGTCAATTATTGAATTAATAGGAGCTGTTCAAAGTTGATGTCAGGTATCCCGGACACCAGGTTTGGAGGGGTTAAGCGGAAAATTTACCGTTGTTCCAATCTGGAATTTTTGGAACACGGGAAGTAAAAACCTATCTTCAAGGTCGAAAACCTATGAAATTTGGAGCAAATGGATTGGAAGTGGTGGAATTAAAAAGAACTCAAAATCCAAAACTCCATCCGCCGATTCCAATTTGGGACCTCAATGCGAGTGTAGCGGTAAAACAAAGGATCTGCCTATATTGTTACCTCGCGTCGAGGCTAGAAATGAAACTCGAAATACATCATCTCTGCCGATGTGCTAGTTCACGATGACAGAGGTGGGTGTCCGTAAATTATGTGGGGAAGGAGGAGTGAAGGGTGAGAGAAATTCTGCGACTTTGAACCTTGTCTCAAAACAAACTTTGGAACATCCATGAATGTTTTGTCTAATTTTTCGACTAAAATGAGTGGAATACAAACCAGTTGTTGGGAAAAATGGGTTAGCCTTTCTTTCTCGTGAAGGCCCAGCTTTACTCCTGGGCTTTTTATTAAGAAGAAAAGGAAAGAAAGAACAGAAAATTCATAGACTCAAAAACAACACCGGAAATCAGATCGAAATTAATCATTCCTTTCCCAATGTGAAGTAAGCGTCGGCTTGCCAGAGTTAGGCATGCAATGAGTTCATTTGTGCCTTTCAGGAAGGAGCTGATTCAGACTCTGACGAAGAAGCTGCTGAAATGAATTGTGACCATCAGCAAATGATACTTTGAGCTCTATTGAGCTAAAAGTATCATTTTCTGATACTTTTAGGGAAAATATATGACATGAAAAAAAATGCGTCGGCCTATTAGAGTTAGGCATTCAAGATGCATACTTTTGTGCCTTTCAAGCGCTGATTCAGACTCTGACAAAGAAGCTTCTGAAATGAATTGTGACCATCAACAGATGATACTTTTGGGGAAAATACATGACATTAGGGAAAATGCACTTTAGGAAAATTACTGCCCACTTCTCAAGAACTAGCGAATAAACAATTGTGGATTTATTTTTCCAATTAAAAAAAACTGAAAAAAATATCCGAAAAAGCTGAAAGATCCGAGCAACACAAACTGGATATTTTCGTCCATTAAAAAACTTTCCAATAAAGATTTTTTCATTTTAGGTGATTCTTAAAATTCAGTTGATCTGAAATAACGAATTAGGACTTGCTTAAGTACTTATTTTGTAGTTCCAGACATGGAACCTCCTTAGAGCGGCCGTCCCTCTTAACGGGCAATTTTCATTGGAACGGAGGTCGGCCGCTGTAGAGAGGTTTCAATGTAATTAATTTTGAAAGATGGAAATAGCGCAGCTGACAAGAAATGTAAATTTCATGTCACTACTCTTCACCGTTTTAGAGAAGTTCTTTTCTGTTTTGTATTATAGATTTTACAACGTAGTCGATTCATATTCAGGTGATAAACATATATGCATCGTACCAATCACATTTTCGAATCCATTGTAGGAGAAACAGATACCTACAGAACAGATACCTAGTATAAAAACAGATAATATACACGTCATTTTTGTTTACGTTTGTCATGTGACTGCGTGTCATATGAATTGACTCCATTGCATTACGTAGCTATACTTTCTTTGGAAAGCGAAGACTGATTCGAATTCGAATTATTGAAATGTCTTCATTCGAATTTTATTGTTTTCATTTAACGTGAATAGAAGATGAAGACTTTGCTACAGTCGAGTGCCATTTTTTTGTCTTGACCGTATCAGCTTGGCAATAGTTTAGTCTGTCTTTTGATGACAATTTTCTTTGCTTTCTTTGAAGCGGACTGAAAAGAACTTTGGAATGAATAGGGGATGATAGCCTTTGAAGTTGAAAATCCCATAAACCCTTTTAATCAATTAATCAACGTGAATAGCAAAATGGAATGTAAAAAAAGTCTGCACATATTACTCATATTTGTGAAGACTGATAATTCATTACGAAAATTAAATTTTTCCTTTAACAGATTTGGACCAAAATTTGATATAGATCTGATCTTTTAGGAACAAATGCCAAATTTCCCCTAGCATATATTTGAGCTATCGTGTTCAAGTATACACGGACAAATGCGCAGACATAATTCCAACAATCTTATAGGACCGAGGAAGTCCAAAATATCGAGGAAAAGTCGTTATTACAATCTAGAGGCGTAACTTCTTCACCGCAGCAATTAACTTCAAGAAAAAAAAAGAGAGATAGATGAATTTTCTGTGGAGCTCCTAGGCCGTAAAATCTGCTATCTGCCTTCCCTGCTTCCCGAAAAGTGACTTGACACAGTAGTACAGTAATCACTGATTATAGTGATCACGGATGTAACGATCAATCGTATGTACTGATCAAAATAGCGTGGAACGGATCTCCTGTATCTTAATACACAGAAAATCCGCCGGTTTAGTGATGAATAATTGCGCTTGTAGTGATCAGTTTCGATGAGATGACGTCGCAAAACATGAGGACAATGACGATGAAGAGAGGCCAGAAGAGAAATCACCATCACCCCGATGAACTTTATAAGCCCTTCGTACTGTAAGAAGATCAGTCCAGTACCGACGTGAATCCTTGGATAAGCTTTATTCATAGGAAGGATTTATTCGACAAATGCTTGATTAAAAAAAGTTTATTATTGATTACATTTTAATAGAGCTTAAACCAGCCGGAGCGGTCTCCCCAAAACTTTCTCGCATCCGCCCTAATGCGGGCGGGGGGAAAATACACAGAGCGACAGTAACATGGACGATTAACATAACCCAGGAGCAGAAAGACGCGCGCGCCGTTTTTCGCGTCGTTGAATTGTGAAGAAACAGAATATGCAATTTGAATGCCTTTTTTACGACCGATTGAAACGAAAACTGGGCACGGATCTACAAGTAATGGTAACAGACGACATACCAATTTTTATTTATCTAAGTCATAGCGTTTAGGAGTTATCGTGTTCAAAAGCATGCGATTATACAGACCGACAGACAGTCAACCATTTGGCGGATTTGGTGCAAAATGTGAAACGGACCTACATTCCTTATGATAAAACTATGTACGAAATTTTATCCGTCTAGCTAATTAATTTTTTGTGTTATCGTGTTCACTTGAACACGAACAGACAAGCAGACTTCCAGCGGATGCATTTTGTCTAAAATTTGAAAGAAAGTTATAAATTATGTGTAAAGATCACATACCAAATTTCGTTCCTTTAGCTCGAACCGTTTTCGAGTTATGGTGCTCAAAGACAAACACACAGACAGACATAATTCATAAATTGTTTTTTTCGGACTCAGGGAGGTCTGAAACGTAAAGATTCATCAAAATCTCGAGTTCGAATTTTTTTGACGATTACAATACTTTCTCTTTGCATACTTCGAACTCAAGATTTTGATGAATCTCCACCTTTTAGACCTCCCCCAGTCCTAAAAAAACAATTTTGGATTATGTATCTGTCTGTGTGTTTGTCTGTGAGCACGATAACTCGAAAACGGTTAGAGCTAAAGGAATGAAATTTGGTATGTGATCTTAACACATAATTTATAACTTTCTTTCAAATTTTGGACAAAATCCATCCGCGGGAAGTCTGTTTGTCTGTTCTTGTTCAAGTGAACACGATGACACAAAAAATTAATTAACTAGATGGATAAAATTTGGTACACAGTTTTATCATCAGGAATGTAGTTCCGTATCAAATTTTGGACCAAATCCGTCAAAGGGTTGACTGTCTATCGGTCTTTATAATCGCATACTTTTGAACACTATAACTCCTAAACGCTATGATTTAGATATATAAAAATTCGTACGAGGTCTGCTAACCATAATTGTAGATCCGTGCCAAATGTCCGTTTCAGTCGGTTGAAAAAAATGCTTTCCAATTGCATATTCGGTTTTTTCTCCAATCTACGACGCGAAAAAAGGCGCGACGAATTCGTGCGTTTTTCCTCACTTGTATTAGGGAATGGCGCATGTTACTGGTGATTGGTGTATTTTTCCCCACCCGTGTTAGAGCCGATACGAAAAAGTTTTGGAAGACCACTCCCGGTAGTTTTAGGTTGAGTTAATAGGGGACTTGGTCACTGAGGATGAGCCTCTAGTAATCCTATGAAAAATGGTCTTAAGTAGAAAATTGGTGTTACTAAATAAAACGCAATTTTTCATTTTAAGAAAAGTTTTAGTAAATTTTTCTGGTAGTGTAGACTCCAAATTCCGATTGTGGAAAAGATTTATTATTCCGAAAATCTGAAGGCAATTTCTTGTACAATGGGGGGAGGGAGAAGTAGCAAAATAGCACTTTAGAAAGTAGCAAATTTCTTATTTTTTTGAAGGCAAACATTTTATCAGACATAAAAAAAAAGAAATTATATCGCTATTGCAATAAAAGTTTGAAATTTTTCTCCATTTTCTTTTATAATTTTTTCCGTTACAGAAAGGATGTATCATTCACTACATAGTCGCAATTCTGTTTTACTCTCAGATGTAACGTACATTTTTCTTTCCAGTTAACGATTTTTTTTTATCTTCAATCTGTTATAGATAACGCCAAATGAAGAATTTTGAATCTAAGAGTAAATTTTAGGGGGAAAACGTTAATTCTTCGAAGGACAGGAAGGTCTACTAGTAGTGAATTAATGAAATACGTGAATGAACTTTAACTATTTAATTATGTGCAATTATTTATTTGGCATAAAATCATAAATGTTTTAGGAACAATGCACTCTTGCTTCAGGTCTGGTAGCATTTTTTTTATCTTTTGCACTAACATTTTATGTACATAATATGCTTGGCGGTACATTTTTTGTACCACCTTTACCACATGTACCATATTCTTCTAAGAATTTGCTTTTGAACCTAATGTACTGCAGACCACTTACCACGACAAAGACACTAGAACACTTACAGATTTTTTTTAATGTTTTACTAAAAAAGAGGCATATATTCGCTCATTAATAAATGGCTTATATACACTGTTGGTTCAATAGAGTATGGGCGAGTTTTTTGTTTTGTTTATTTACATTAAAAGTTGGATTTCCGCCATAACCACTGGTGGTATTATTAAGTCAATGGGGATCTTCAAAATTTCAACACTGTAGTTGAAGATGTTAATTAATGTTTAAAGTAAAGTTTTCTAATGTTATGGCTTAAGGACACTTCGAAAATATTGAATTCCAGGTTTCTATTGTTGTAACTCTCAACGTTTTCTTAAAATAAGAGCCTTATTATGTGAAAAGGCTGCCATAATTATTCGTAATCACTTTTTTGGCGACTGTCTAAGGCTTTATTGGCTGTTAAAGTTTTAGCCATACCATTTAGATAATCACTGTCGGTTGAATTTTTAACTAAACGATTTAACTAATTATAATCGTTCCATTTGGAATTTAGCCGTTTTAAGGGCTTTCTTGAAAAAACCATTTAAATAAAAAGGATTACACGGACTCAAAGAATACAGAATTCAAAGCTTTGTGTGCTAAAGAAAGAAATGATTCCAACTTGCTCTTCATACAGTATCCAAATGGATTGGCGATTGCTGAAATCGGAGGGTTACCGGAAACCGGTCTGTGAAACAAACCAAAAAACTCTTCTATATAGTTAATGTATAAAGGGACTGTTTTTTTTATTTCGTTGAAATTTAACATAGAAGCTGATTCTACTAATTTTTGTATAATATTTTTATAATTAATTTTAAGAAATGAAAGAAACTTTTATAATCTTGATCGTTAGCCACTGTTCGAGTCATTTAAATGAAGTGACTTTTTCTTTAATAGAATATACTAACTTTTCAACTTTTGTTTTAACATAGTAAAGTTTTTAGGTTGGCATAAAATTGCCTGATGCAATAGTTATTCAAAATGCTCCACAGGGCAGACCGTTTGATCTAGAGCTTTCAAATTTGGCAAGTAGTAGAAGTTTGACACTTCGTGAACACCTACTTCTTGGGTAGTAGGTGCTCACTAAAAACGTTTTTTTCCCTTCAAAATTTTAATTAGATTAAAA
Source organism: Araneus ventricosus (assembly GCA_013235015.1). Taxonomy (NCBI): domain Eukaryota; kingdom Metazoa; phylum Arthropoda; class Arachnida; order Araneae; family Araneidae; genus Araneus; species Araneus ventricosus. The sequence goes on along the minus strand of BGPR01013910.1, from coordinate 32,845 downwards.
TTTAATCATAATTTTAGTTTTTTTCCTAAATAGGTTTGGAACTCATCGTACCAAAAGCATTTTTACACTTCAAAAGACTCTAAAAATTAGTTTTTCTCTGATACTAGTTTCGTAAACGGTTAATTTTTCTTTAATTTTAACAATTTTTTCATAACTTAATATGCAGCGACTGACTGTAATAGATTTTGTTTACCATTCATTCGCTATTGAAATGCTCAGTTGTCATTTTAATCGTAGAATCGGCTTTCTCAGCCTAACTTTTATTTCAAAAAATTAGTGAATTTGCATTTCAAAAATTAAGTTTTCAAGACTTACTTACATATTTCTGTTTCAAATTTTATGGAAGTATTTCGCATTTTGTATTATTTTGATATGATTTTATGAATTTGTAAGCTCGATTTAGAACCGACGGCAGAAGAATATTATAAAAACGCAGACGATAAAATAAATAAAATTATCAGGCATTTTTAATCATGTTATCATTTTTTATCATCTTAATCAATTTTATCACGACGACATTAGTTTCATACAACACAAGGCTCGAATTTCTCTATTTTAAAATTGAATTTCATCTTTTTTCTTAAAAAGCAACGTTCTGATAAATGTAATTTACAAAATAATTTAACATTTTTTTAAATTTGCGCATTTTATGTTAAGCTTCCTTGAACCACGGATATAAGATAAAATAAATTAACAACTAGAGGCAAAAGTCGCTTACAAGGAAGGAAACAACATAATGTTCAACTATAGCAGGTGTAATTTTTCAGATAATTCTTTATGTTTCATAATTCGGTCCCCGGTGCGATAAATTGTTTTACATCAAAACAGCAGGCGCAATATATTTGGCGTTTATAATTCCCATTGTAAGAACTCGCCTTATGCGGGTCTGCTGTGCTTGCATGAGGTAAATTGTCATTCTAGTCGCCAAAAATGGAGCTCGCAAGCCAAGTTTGTCGTACTGTTTTCCTGCCGTTATCCAGCAACCCTAAAGCCAATCCATTTTGCGTTTCTAGCAGCGAGCACCCAACACACATGATCAAACCGATGCTCGCGACAAAACCGGAGCGTGCAACATCAGTTTCTCTTTAATAACTTTCCTATTAGTTGTATTTTTTAAATAAAGCTTTTAATGATGCTTTAAAGATCGCAGAAACAGTATCAGGAGTTTTATCCTGGCGTTTATAGCGCTTACGCAAGCTTTTAAATATGAAGAACCATCTTAAAATCGGGAGAAAATTTCTACATCTTGCCGTATGGCTTATGTGTCTAGCAGGAGAAGTGTGCACGGCAGACGAATTACCAACATGTTTACCGGTAAGTGTGCATTTTTTGATGTGGGAATCATTGTAGAAATATTCATCTTTTGCCATTGATGCTTTGTTTTTTTCGGAGTATTTTGATTTTAAGAGAGTAAATGCATTCTTTGTGTGTGTACGTACGTTAGTGTTAGCTATGTTTATTTTATGTTTAATCTACTTCAACCTTCTGCAAAGATATGGAATTAGAAGCTTTGATCTTGTGATGAAAATTATTTGAAATATAAGTCTAAAATGCAATATGGAATTACTTATTTATATATAAAAGACGCAAGCTTGTCTAAACTTTGTTAAGATATTGCATTTCTTGTTTTCTTTACTTTAAATCCTGAGTTTGTAAAATTGAAACAGATTAAAATAAGTAATTGGTAAATAAACTCGCATTCCTTATTTAAATATGTAACAAAAATTAATTCTTAAACATAGATATATAAATATGTCTGATAGCTATGTTAAGGTTCAGTTTTCAATTTAAGCAAACTTTGGTGCGTTATAACATAATCCTGTAATTAAAAACCTAGAAGTATTTTTCAAAACATTCTTGGTCCCTTTTAGAAATCCGTTTGTCCTAAAAGTAGCATTAGGTATATTTTTACTCAGTACAGTTAAAAAGGCTCCTATTCAATGGCGCCAAATGTGATACATTTTTTTTCACTGTGATGCAACTAGATCGTAAACAGATTCTGAAGGCATCGGTCCAATTAAACTCATCCGCGTATAAATGTTCGTGTCTCTATATAAAGCTAAGATTTTCGATTCAAAGCCATGACATTGTGTATACAGTTTCTCGGTGTCGATATTAGAGCATAAACAGCTTTTAGTGACAAAAATCCCCTTGAGAATATATTCTGTTGTTTATTCAAGCGTACATTTTTCGGTTCAGACATCAGTCTCAGAGGGGTTTTGTCGGGGAGGGGGGATTTAACAGTTGTTTGATATTGGAAAAGAGTGGGACATCGAATTAAGAGAGTTTATCATAATATTCCTCCTATATTCATATCCACTATTTTCTATATAAAACCACTAAAACTATCATTATAGTTCTCTAACTTAGAATATTAGAAATATTTTTAAAATATTGACTTACTTTTAACCAGAGTTTCATGTTGGTTTGATTTAACTTTTATTAATTTTTTTGGAAATCATATTCTTATAACTACTTGAGCGCGTATGTTACATATTTTAATTTGTTAATTTGTATTACTTGTAGGAAAGGTTTTTTTTCTACCTATTTTATTGAATATTTTTATCAACGTCACAAAAAAAAACCTAAAAATCGAGAAAATATTGCAATAACTCATCTTATTATCTTCAAATTGTATGTAATTCAACTAAACATATAGCTTGATTATTATGTTTAATTATTAAAATGCACTTTGCATTCATGACGAGTGTTGAATATTTTTTTAAGCATATGCGTTTACAAGATGGTATAAATTAATGCGAATGCTTGTTCTTTATTGCATAATAAGTTGCGATATTTCACGCAGTAGAATAGCAAAGTTGTAAGGAACATAGTATCAAGATAGCAAAATACAATATAAAAAACGAGGTAAAATCTAAACGTTATGCAAAAGTGTTTTCGCCAAGTTGCTGTAAGTTTGATGCTATTGATCATTATATTACACTGATGCTATACTGTGAAACAATATTATAAGTATTCACATGACTCAAATGTTGAAAGCCATGTCGTTTTTACTCATTAGAGAGAAAGTATAATGTTTTCACTTAATTGACACATCGGTAAAATGTATTCTGTGTGAAAATTCTAAGACAACAATATTAACTTTGATCATCATTGAGTCAATTGAAATTTTTTTATACTAGCAGAAAATTAAAAAAAAATAATGGAAGATAAAAAAAAAGCATAAAAAGCAATCAGAATTATTCTGATAAGTTCCGTTATAACGCCTTCGTTAATTTCTATGTGCATCTTTCAGCAGAGAATCCCAAAGTATAAATCCAAAACCCTGTATAAAAGTAACCGTATAAAATATAAAAAATTACTTTAATAATTGATATGTCTTTTTATGCAAAATTGCATTTCGAAAACATAGTGAAATAAAATGTAATTTAATATAAAAGTTGTTAATGTATTAATTAAAAGTACAACTGCACAAGTGATACATGTTTTTATAATTTTTATCTTTAGTTATAAATGACGTATTATTTGGGCATCTGTCAGCATTAAAGAATGTACTTACATTAATCTAAGTAGGGATAGCGATGCTAAGCTTTATATTAATGAAGTTAATTATTTAAATTCTCTTCGTATTCTTCTGTGTCACACATTTTAATAGACAGAATTAATGAATGGATGTACCCTTCACATCCATAATTAACCTTTCTGTAATCAATTTTCCCAAAACAGCCCTTTCTTCTCCGATCCTAATCTTTGATTAAATTTTGGGTTTTCGATGTTTTGATATCGATAAAATCTGTCACAGAAGCATTAGTAGCATCTGTCTTTGTTGATGGACGATTGGTATGTAAGCAACTGACGAGAAATCTATGCTTAACGTTAATGATTCATTACGATTGTTAACAAAGTTTAATAACAGGTGAATGAGTTAGGGTTTGCTATATTGGCTCAAAGTTTGAAAACTAATGATTGAAATTCTAGATGTAAGCACTGAATTTCAAAAATCTCGGACTCCATTCGATGACTGATATTCTCATTAGATATCATTCTTAGGTGTGATCGAAAATGTTACTTGAAAAAATAAAATGAAATTGAAGTTTTTCGAAGATTTACTATTGGTGCACAGCAACTTTGGCTTTGAAGCTATCTACCACCATAAAGTGAGAATCTCTCATTAAGTGGCGACCATTAAAACCATAAAATCGAAATTTTTCTGCCCAGTGGAGAAATGGAGTTTCGGAACTTGCATACGAAAGAGCCAGAGTTGGCCAAGCTGCGCCAAGCGTTTGGTGGACATATAAAACTGTAATATAAGTTAAAATTAAATTCTGTTTCGCATCCTGGAGTAAAACACTTAGTTAAAAATTATTTATTTTATTTATTTATTTAGAAAATGCACACTACAGAATAAACTCCAATTACAGAGTGCATGATACAGAAACAAACACTAAAATAGTCGTAAAATACAGATTAATAAACACAATAGATAGACACAGATATCACTAAAAACACAACACGAATTTACAAAGCGCACAAATTAAAAACACTTCAAGAACAC